>ML282834.1:4778-16085 GCA_005239495.1 Nicotiana undulata | reverse complement strand
CCCGGTCTCGGAATTTCATTCGGACCTCGGGAACATAAAATCACCTTTCGAGCCAAATTTCAAATTCTTTAAAACCTCAAAACTTCATTAACTCCAATTTTCCTCATTTGGATCCGAAACCAATCAAATCAAGTCCTTTTTACACCAAATTTCACATATAGGACAAATAACACATAATAAACCTGTCCCGGGCTCCAGAACCGTAATACGGGCCCGGTAACACGGTTTTCACATAAATATTCATTTTCAATTTCTTTTATTATTTTCAGAAAATAATTTTCTTTAAAAATTCATTTCTCGGGCTTGGGACCTCGGAATTCGATTTCGGGCATTCGCCCAAGTCCCATATTTTTCTACCGACCCTCCGGGACCGTCACATCACGGGTTCGGGTCCGTTTACCAAAAATGTTGACCAAAGTCAACTTTATTCAATTATTCAATTCAAAAATCCCATTTTTATCAATTTTTCACATGAAAGCCTTCCCGGCTACCTTCCCAGGCTGCGCACGCATCTCGAGGTGAGATTAACGGAGGCTTTCGGGGCCTCAGAACACAGATTTAGCTAAAATTTCGTTAGGATGACCTTTTGGGTCATCACACCTTGACGTTTTCCGAATCTCCCAAGTTGATAACTTCAGTCTCGTCCAGGTTGGACTTTGGTCTGTTCTCAAAGTTTTCAACTTCTTTGACGATCTCGTCGGGTATATCATCTTCATCTGATTCGATGTTTGTTTGTCACATTGTCTCGTTGCATGTCACGGTCATTGGTTCATCAAGACAAGTAATAATAATGCTATATAGATAAAGTAATGAGAGAAAGTAGTAGCAATAAATAAGAGAAATTAGAAAATGCTTTGATAAATTGAATAACTGTTTTAAACATTGAGGATCTTATTGCAGGAATTGAAAAATACGAAAAGAAAAAATCATTTTAGTAAATAAAATAGTAAGTAATGCTTGTTTTAGCCTTGCTACCCCGAGGCTCGTCGGGCTTTAGTTGTCCTGATGGTCCAATTTTTGAGGTATGTCCATCTGCTCACAGCTTGTATGAAAGGGCTTTCCTTCCTCTCCTCCTCGAGAATAACATAGCAATCCATATCATTGTGATCCAAAAACAAGTTCCTTATGCTTCAAGTGCTTCTTCTTCGTCTGACCCATAAATAACGTCGGCATGCTGTGCTCCAGATGCGGTATCAGCTGCTCTAGTGGGTAGTAAGAATCGCGCCAAGGTGGAGACCAGTCGTTGTACTCTTTCCAAGTATAGTCGTATCCCAGAACGAAGGTGGTGCCATGGCTTTTGATCTTGATAGGTTTAGAGATTCCTTGAAGGTTCTTGTCGAGCCCTTTGCCAGGCTCGTACCCATTCCAGTTTAGTATACTCTCGATCTTGCTATCCCACCATTTGTCCTTTTCGATGGCATTGACCCGTTCAATGTGGTGGTAAGTTTCTCCACCCACCTTTCTTCTTCTATCGATCACCGGAATAGTCTGGCGGTTGTAAATAGGGTTACTACCATCATCGTGAATAATCACCTCTTGGTGGTTCCACTCGAACTTCACTGCCTGATGTAGCGTTGATGCTACGGCCCCAGCAGCATGGATCCATGGTCGTCCCAATAACAGATTGTAGGACGCTGGCACATCTATCACTTGGAAGTCAACCTCGAACCAAGTTGGTCCCATTTGCAGGCATAGGCTTATCTCACTAATGGTGGACCTTTGAGATCCATCGAAAGCTTTCACATTGATTGCTCCATCTATTATCTCATGAAAATCTTTACCCAATTTCTTGAGCGTTATCAACGGGCAAATGTTGAGACTGGATCCTCTATCGATCAAGATTCTTTTGATGAAATAATCTTCGCATTGTACGGTGATGTGATGTGCTTTGTTGCGCCCCAATCCTTTAGGTGGTAACTCGTCCTCATGGAAGGTAATTTTGTGACTTTCCAACACCTGGTCCACCATATTGGCCATTTCCCCACTAGTGATGTTGTTTGGTACAAACGCTTCACTCAACACCTTCAACAGAGCACTTCAGTGCGTCTCGAAATTCTGCAGCAAAGAGAGGATGGATATTTGTGCTGGCGTCTTGTTCAGCTGGTCGATGACTGAATACTCCTTAGCATGTACTTTCCTCCAAAGGTCATTTGTACCTGTTTCGATAAGGAGAGGCCGGTTGGCAGCCTGCTTGCTTGATTCGGCCAGATGCTCAGGGGTATAGACCCTACCAGTTCTCGTCATGCCCTGTGCTGCGACATCTTTCTCAGTTTTGACCTTGCCTTTCCTTCTTGCCTCGACCGTATATCCCAAGGGATAGCGTTTGTATAGAAGGGAGGCGTGGTCGATATCGCCACTGGAATTGGTGTGGCCATCCTTACTTCAAATGGAATGTGTTTTTGGGGTGGAAAGACTGCAACCTCGAATGGTGCCGATGCATTTTCCGGAGATACGAACTCAACTTCTATCGGTACTGGTGTCTTTGCAGGTGGCGCTGCTTCAAACTCAAGAGGTATGGACATATTTACCTCAGCATCCCTAGATGGTTGAATCTGGACTATGATCGGGTTGAGAGTGACTGCTGGTTTCTTTAGATCATCGCCTTGTGCGATCAACCCGATTGATCCCTCGGGGTCCCAATCATCTTTGATTTCAATCATATGGATATTTCCACCCTTATGGTCTGGCAGAGGATTGTTGCGGATGTTCGGAGCGGGCTATTTTTCCATAATGATTTTATTATCAATCGGGGTCTGTATCTTGTCTTTCAAAGAGCGGCATTCATCGATGGTGTGCCCTTTCATGACGAAATAGTATGCACATGATTTGTTTGGGTTAACCCATTGAGAAGGTCTCTCAGGGGTTGCAGCAAGGATAGGGGTGACGTAACCGGCAACTTTGAGTTTCTCATACAACTGGTCAATGGGTTCAGCTATGGCGGTGTACTATTTTTGAGGTCTGCGATCAAAATTAGGTTGAGGTCTAGGGAAGTTTTGACGGGTAAGGGGTGATTGGTAATGAGATGACTGGGAATTGTAAGTATGGTAAACGGGAGCGGGTTGTGAGTCTCTGGTGAAGTAGGTTGATATGTGGGTGGTGGAGATTGGTAAGTGGGTGGAGGAGCTTGGTATGAAGGTGAGGGTGCTTGGTAATTCGGGGTTGGCTGGTATGTAAGTGGAGGTGTTGGATAAATTTGGTATTTGAGTGGGGATTTGGCTCTTTGTGCAACCATTACAGCTCCCACGTCTCTTTTCTTAGACACACCGCCGGACTGTAAAGCCTTGTTTGTGGCTTGTAAGGCTTCAAAATTTGTGACCATACCGTTCTTAATACCTTCTTCAATCCGCTCACCTAATTTTAGAATGTCATAGAACTTGTGATTCTCAATCATCATCAACCATTCATAGTACTGCGGGTTCTGGGCCCGGACAAAGAACGTGTTCATCTGCTCCTCTTTTAAAGCAGGTCTGACTTTAGCAGCCTCGGACCTCCAGCGAGTAGCATACTCTCGAAATGTCTCTGTGGGTTTCTTCTCCAAATTCTAGATATAGAACACATCTGGTGCATTCTCTGTGTTGAATCTAAATCTGTCCATAAAGTCAGACGCCATACCTACCCAGTTTGACCCCTTCTTAGGATCTTGGCTAATGTACCAAGTCAATGTATCTCCCTTCAAACTCCTCATGAACAGCTTCATGTGGATCCTTTCATCCTTTCCTATGCTAACCAGCTTGTCACAATAGGTCCTGAGATGGACCCTCGAATCACCAGTACCGTCAAACATCTCGAACTTCGGAAGTTTGTACCCCTCGGGAAGTTCGACATCAGGTTGTATACAGAGGTCTTCATAATTCAACCCTTCGATTCCCTTGGTTCCTTCACCACCCTGAACTCGGCTAGTCAGTTTCCTTAGTTCCTCGACCATGTTCTTGATAAGTAGGTCCTTTTCATCCGACTCAGATGGGTGTGGGATAGGTGGAGTGGAGTGTGGCATGGTCTCCACATAGATGGGATTATGGAAATGGTCTTTTGTGGGGCTCTGAGGTTCTGGGGTAAGCAATGGAGTGTTTTTTGAAGTGCGGCAAGTATTGCACTATGCCGGGAGAGTTTGGTTCTTTGGTGGAGTAGCGTGATGGTGAAGTGCGGGATGATTCTGTTGTCTTGGGATATTTACTGGAGGTGTAGGGTTTTTTGGGGAGTTGACGTCTGGGATGTTGAGGGAAAATGACAGGTTGGCCAGATTTCGAACCTGATCCAGTTCTTCTTGAAATTTCAGTAGTTTCTGTTCTAGTGGTGACATGTTCTCATTTTACCTCGGCTGTCAGTGGCCTCTAGCCGTTCAACCATATTCTCTTTCCTGGTGCCGCTTGATTCTTCCATCTTACTTTTGCCTTTGTTTTTGCCTTTAGGAAGAGTAGGTGGAGGGCCCTTTGATCTTGTGCGATAAGCTGATGATGCCAGAGTGCACGAACTAACCTTTGGGGAGGGGAATAATAAAGAAAAGAAATAAAACAAAAGGTAGCCAAGTCAGTGAGGATTATGAAAAATATTGTACTATTTAAACATATAGTGTGGGAATGTAAAGCGTATCCTAATTTTGGAACCTCTTTGTGCCCGAGGTAAGCCTAGCGACAAGTTGATTTGGAGAACTTAGGATGCTAAATGCCTCATTTTATTGATAAGAAAATAGACAAATCCCAAAATGACACTAAATAAATGAAAAATAAAAGTCACTAATGGCCATTGGCCTTATTACATTGACAGAGAAAAAATAAAGACATTCCTATCTATTTGGTCCCAGAAGGACCTTCCCTAGACTCGACATTCCTTCTTCCCTCGAACATCTTTCCCAGCTCGCGAAGTCCCAGCAACAGGTATGTTCTGGCGAGATATCCTCATTCGGTTCCCTCAGCCCTTTGGCTGTCTTCGACCCTTTTGATGAATTTCTCCTCCAGCTCGACTATACCTCGTTCTAAGTATCCCAACCTCTTGTTGGTGCTGATAGCCATGTCTTTCCACTCCTCGATCAGTTTCTTGTTAGATTCATGTATTTCGTGGTGCTTATCCTCGCACTCACGAATCCCTTTGCGTAGTTGGTTGAAGACTTGCACTTAAGCCCTTTCATCTATAACCCTGTGACTTCGGATGTACCCTGGCTTGCTTTGATTACCTTGATTATCTTCTAACCAACCGGGATAGAAAGGGGTACAACCGGCATGATACTTGTCTGGCTCGATGGTGTAATTCTCAAGTATAATCTTGTAGTGCCACAGATGCTGAGCTTGGCACTTGTGAGGAATGTCATCATTTTGGAAGTCTGCTCGAAGATGGCTCATTTTGTCGACCCTGGGTATGACTTGCTTCCTACCCGCTTGCCTCATAACTCGAAGAGGGACGTAAGAGTATGTCCCCCTTAAACCAATCAGTATTGAAAAGGTGCATCTCGGGATCGGATGATGAACTCATCTGTCGGAAACCACTCAAACATCCATTGAACCTGTTCTTCAATCAGATTATCAAAGAGCTTGACCCATCCTTCGGCATTCTCAGGCTGAGCGAACATGTAGGGGATGTAATTTATTCACTTCGGGTGATGGAAAGCGATGTGGTCATCCCAAATCCTTCGAAGAATGTCCTGCCGGTATTCACCTATTTGGAGGTGTTCCATGAGCCAAAGTTGAAGTAATAGATTGCAACCTTCGAAATGTCTTGCTCCTTGTTGACACTTCTCCAAGGCCCGATATATGTCTGCAATGATCATAGGCACAATGCGTAAGTCCTGCCCATCAATCCATTCCATTAGCGTCTTAGTTACCATGGCTAGTCTGGTATGAATTCTCTCCTTCTTCATTGGAAACACGATCAAACCCAAAAAGCAGAACACGAAGATCAACACTCTACGATGGATGTTTCCCAAGGAGCTGATAGCAAACTCGTCATGGTAGGTACAGTAGGATTTGTTGTGGTCGTACCTCTCGTACAAATAATCAAAAGGTATGTATGATTCCTTCAAGCATACCAGTTCCGCATTCTTCTTTAGACCCATCATTTTAAGGAAACCATTGCCTGTGCGATTCTCAACCATCAGAAACCCCGGGGTTTCCCACACTAGGCCAGTCAGTCCTCCTATTTCCTCCAGTAAAGGCGTCATTTCAATGTCCCCAAAGAGGAACACGGACCTTTTGCAATCCCAGAATAAGGTAGCAGCCTCTATTATCATTCTATTAGGCTGGATTTCTAGAAGAGATGGTAGGTTGCCCAAGTATTTTCTGACGAGAGTTTTGTCACTAGAGTGTAGGTCTTCCCACCAACTCAGTAGTCTTGCGTGGATGTTGGAGACCATGCCGAATCTGGGGACATCGTGCCTCATATCTCTGCAAGGCAAAGAAGGTTAGGCCCTCACCCCCCACCAGACTCGACTATTTAATATCAACAATTACCATGCGGCATTTAGTTCTCCAAAGGAATGCACAGAAGTGATGATGTCCGTTTGGGTTTCGGAAAACCCGGTGGACTTTTGGATAAGGCTATCTTAAAAGCTATCGTGCGGACAACACTTTAGCTTGGCAAGGTTTGACCATGATGCATGCAACAATACAACAGATTAAGGTTTTTATGGGGTTTTAGACCGGTACCCTTGAGCGGACAACTCAAGGGGGAAGGCACGGAACCGTCGAATGCACCGCTGATCGACTAGTTTTACTGCAAATAAGCCTTTCCGAATTTAGGGGGTAATAATATAGGAAGAGCGCAACCACTCATCAAACGTTGTTATAGGATTTTTGTTATGGCACGAGTGGAATATGAATGTAGAGCATGGTTATGTAATAATAAGCATTAAAAGCAGGTTGTCATGTATTTGCACGTTTAAGAAAGAGGTAAACACAACAGTTATAATTTAAAGTGGTGACAAAGAAAAACAAAGAAACATGTCAGTTTTGCTTTTTGGAAAGGAAGAAATACTTGAAAGAGATAAACAATTAATTTCACATAAAAGAGAAAAGGAAAGGGTACACATATCAAACTCTGACAAATTCATAAAGCGGTTTGTAATGGTAAAAGCCTAAATATCCCCAACAGAGTCTCCATGATGTCGCGCCCCCCTTTTTCCTCGGAGTTCGGGTTCGGGACATTTTGGGTCAAGACAACTCTTTCCTTTTGGGAAGGGGTTTGTATTTTTTCAGAGTCGCCACCTAACGATTATAAAGGTGCGTTTGGGCACCTATGGGGTTCATTTACAATTACGTTGTTAACTAGAGATAGGGTAAGGGCTTGAAATTATCCCAATGGAAAGGTATTAGGCACCCCTCAGGATCCACAAGTGTGGTTCCCGGTCAAATAGCTTTTGTGAATTTGTACGATTTAGCAAACAAACAAATAAAGGCTCAAATAAGAGGGGGTTTATGTCCTTAAGCATACAAGGTGTCTGAAAACAGTTATAGAAAGGCTAAGTTTTGAAATGAGTTCCAATCTAAACATTTAAAGTAAAGGATGTCCTAGGTTTGTGATAATATGGATCATATCAATGCAATACTCGGTATAACACTCCTCAAAGAGGGGCTACACGTGGTATTAGCGCATCGGTCATCATGTCCATATTATACCCTTTCCCACCCCGTGAAGGTAACTAAAGCGTGTGTTGGTTGCGAACTCTATTGCGTGTTGTTACCCGACCCTTCCTATTAGTCCTGGAGGAGGTTAGAACTACTATCCTAAAAGGGAGGTTTCTAGGCAGACCCTCAGGTTTTAAAGGTAAAAATACTAGGGCGACATACAATAAACAAGTAGGACTTGCAAATAAGGGGAGAGCATGGAAAACAGGTAAAGGCTCACATATACCTCCACAAGTAAAGCAATTAGACAGCACGACTCAAACACATTTAAGGGAAGTATTTAAGTTCAAAATCCTAAGACATGGTGTCTAAGTGAGTTTAGAATATAAACAGATAGGCAGACATGTCTTATTACTCAGGAAAGGGTCCTAATCAATTTGCCTACTGGTTTTAGCATGCTGGTAGTTAACCATGAGCACAAAGACAGATCTGGTTTTTTTATTTTTTTTCTTGTAAGTGATTACCTAAGGCTTGCATAGGTGTAAAATAGCATGCAACAGTTGTACTGGTTTGTTAAGGATTCCGGACTATTAATCCTAATAGCATGTGATTCTACATATGAGCAAAGTACTAATTGACAGTTTATTTAGAAAATAGGACTATGTGTTTAAGCTAAGTATGATCCTATGAACATGATATCTAGTATGCATAGACAGATATGCAGAATGCAGAATTCCTAGACAGAATTTTCTAAGTGCATAAAATCACAGTATTTTTTAACATACTTTCAAAAGATGCAGCAAGTATGAGAATGATTGATTTTAGTAGCGGATTGTTACCCTAAGCATGATTTCTAGGTGGACTACAGGATTATTACATTATTGCACAGCTTCAGGAACAGCATAAGTGACAGGTTTTAATAGTTGTTCACCTATAACATGATCTCTACGTATATAGAATGGCAAAGCATGATTGCAAATTTGTTAACACATTCGTTTAAGGCAAGATTTAAAAAATACATTCTCAGAATCACATGATAGAAGTTTTTTCTTTATTGTTATTACTGATCCTATGAATAGGATTTTCTAGGTGAGGATGATATGCTGAAAGAAAAGCAGGTGTATCAACATGTATGGCATGCTATTTCCCTAGTCATGGTTACTAGTGCGCACATAGAGAAAAGTAAACCTAGAGAGACATAATATCTACCCAGACTTATACTATAGCATGCATACCCCACCCATCTTTCACTATCCAGCCCCAGAATAGTATTTACAAATTATTACAAGCCTTTGAATATGAACTACATAATTAAAATAGGAAAAAAAGAAGTTAACTATAGGGAGCCTTCCATAGTAGGCCCAAGTATCCAGGTCCTCAATGCCATGTACTGTTATTCATAACCTTTCATAATCCGGGTGTGTCAGAGTTCCCTAAGGATCTCTGAGGACCCCGGGCAGTGCTCACACCCAGATTTCATAGCCAAGATGGAGTAAGTGCGGTGTGGAAGAGCCAACTCTTATGTGCCAAAGTTCAGAGGGAGCTCAAAGGTCCCTAAGCAATGCTCATACAAAAGGGGCAAAACCTAGTCTTCTAAGAGTATATGTGAGAGTTCTTGATATAGTTTAAAAGAATAGAGTTGAAAAAAGTTTTCTGAAAACATATTGTAAAGAAAAAATAGATTTTAGAAAGAGTTAGTCTTAGTGAAAGCAGTTTGAAAGAGAGAAAGTAGGATATTTAATGAATCAGAATCATGACAACATACATAGTGCAGGGAGACAGACACATACAGGGAATAGGGGATAGGGGACAAGTAGTCCATACATAGAAACAAATTTGTATACAAGTTAACATTAGAGATGCACTAAAGCATCATAGACCTGTACAGGGCCTAAACAATCACAGACATAGTTGGTCACAAAGAGTTCATGCCAAGAACTTAATAAAACAGATTGAGGGAGTACCAGAGAGGGCAGCACATGATCAACATAGTTGCACATAGTTTTGAGAAGAGATTCAAGGTATAACATATAAACTAAGTAATATGTGGTGAATGTTGTAGTATACTAGGAATTGAGGAACACATAACTGAGGAAGAATCATGTTGAAACATGCAAAGGGGGGAAGGGTAGTGACATGCTGAGCATAGCATGCAGACTAATTGCAAGTAGAACAACTAAACAATAAGTAGAAGCAGATTAAGAACAAGATGAATCGAAATACCCAAAGAAACATATTGTTTTGAAGCTCTAAATATTAATTGAAGACATAACAGTTGGGAGATAGTAAGTACAGAATGAAGAGTAAGAAAAGTAGAATAAATAGTTTTAGCTTGCAGCCGACTGGTAATAGTAGCACGTAATCAGGGGAAGAACAGTAAAGAATATGTGAGTAAGAGAGGGTCCGAACAATGTGTGTGTTCGTGTCTTGTTAATGAAAGAGAAAGGTATATATATAGTGTAAGTCTAGGTAGAAAATAAGGTAAAAACCAAAGTCAATCAGTAATTATGGGAATGTGTATCAATTAGTGTAAAATCAGCATAGATACTTCCCTAATTGATGGAGTTAACTTCAAACGATAATAGACAGGTAGCCAAATAAGGCAAAATAGCATAAGATGGGAATATAACACATAAGGAAATATTTCCACATAATACAAGTAATTAGGTTAGGTACTGAATATCCAGTTAAGGAAAAGTCTTAACAATCCCATTGACATCATAATCAACTATAGAGTAAGGTAGGAAAATATTTCATAAGTCAGAAAATCAGTAAAGAATATCACAGGAAAATTAGTGAAACATGTCGATCACAGGGAATCAGGGATTTCGCTAGAAGGTAATATTAACCAAAGGAAAGTATTAAACGAAGCAAACATAGCATACGCAAGAATTGGCAGAGTGGGGTAAGGAAATCACATAGATCAGGAATTTAAGTTAGAACATAGTAAAATGATTAAAGGAAATAACGGATTACACATGATATGAGCAGAAGACACAAAGATCAGAAACCCTAATGAACAAAATATGGTAAATTCACAGAAAAGCTCAGACCATTCGTGGGAAACTTGTACTCATAAAGGTTAAACGAGCAAATTCATCAAAACAGACTCAGAATCCTAAGATTAAGGCAAAGCCACTTAGGGTTTCCAACATAGTAAGTCAGACAAGGGAAAAAACACAAATAAATCATGCAAACATTGTAGAAATTATGGAATAATACTTAAAATCAAAAAGAGAATCATTCTTTTTTGAGAAAGGTGTTAAGAAACCCTAGCTTGAAGATTAAGAGTCATGTTTTAAAGAAAACTCAGAATCTTTAAGGAAAATAGCAAAAAATAACTCAGAATACATCCAGATCTGTCATAGATCTAAGAAATCGAGAGCCAACAGTTAGGGTTTTAATGCGATAACCCAAAAAGAGAGAAAATCGGCTCAGAAACCATAGGTTTTGGCCGGAGATGGGAAAATCTTACTGGGACAGGCCAAGGGTGGCCTGAGAAAGCATGAACAGTCATGGGGTGAGGTGAACCGCTTCAGGATCTCCTGAGGACCTCAGGACAGTGATACCCGGTGTAGGAGGGACTCATGAAGCTAAGAGGGGTGAGGACTCATGGTTTCCGGCAAGAGAGGTAGCCGGAGAAGACGTCGGAGACCAGAGAGACTGGAAGTCTCTAGAGGAGGCTGGAGAGATAGAGAGAGAGTGGAGAGATGAGAGCCTGAGTGAAAATGAGGGACCGCGGGGGGGGGGGGGG
>ML282833.1:36705-74324 GCA_005239495.1 Nicotiana undulata | reverse complement strand
ATTGGTTGCTTAGCCTTACGTCGCCCTTCCAAAGCATCTCAGGAAGGCGCCGCGTAACAGAACTCATTACAAGTGGTCCCCAACATGAAACTACATTGTCCTAAAATTCGTAGGCCACTTATTTCCTTATCATGCACCCAAACAACCTCAAATTGAAATGCTCGCCCAGAGAGACCTTCAATTAGTCTAAAGTTGCTCTTTATCATCTCTCCAATACTGAAATATAGAATCAATTTCGATTTAGAAATAAAGCAAGTCTCGGCACATTCAAATGCAAATATCAAATCTTATCCACACACAAATTCGAATCTTTAGATACCACATATGAATTTTTAGCCTATTAGAACCTTCTCCAGAGTCATCCACGCTGCTCTAACTTTGATGCACATCCAACATGTGTCGAGCAACTTGCGCTCCATTAGCACAAAAATACTTTAAGATGCAACATTATCCTTAAGCAACCAAGTAAATCCTTTGTCCTTGCACACCTTCTTCACAAAGAATATCAAACCTGAGTCATTCCACAACTTTTATATACCAATAAAGCATATCATATCCTGTATCCAGCAAATCCCTTGCTTGTATCATCTTGGAAGTCATCATCTTCATGTCATAACCGATCCACAAGTGTGTCTTAGTCCAAAAATTATAATAACATGCATGACAAATGACTCAATCGTCGATTGTATACTCTAACAATTGGCTCGAAGCCACAAAACAAAATATTTGATAAACCATAATACTCTTTCTTCTTAACTTTCATGGTCTCGTATTGTTATTCAACGGAATTCCTCATAAACTTTTATAGTAATAGTCAAAGCACACTCCAAATTATCTATCAATGCTTACTCATCCTCCTGAAGTTTTAGCCAACTTTCTCAACCGATTCTAACTCTAATCGTAGCCCAAGATTTCTACAGGATAGAAGAAAAATTCTTCATAGATACCTAATAAGAACGATAAAACTCCAGACATTCTCGCAAGAGATAGCTCGCCTGTTAGCCTTATATCAACATCTTTCAGTGATCTAACCATGATCACAACAATTATGCAATCAATTAATCTTCCCGAGTCTACATTCATCAACATGATATAAGAATCCACTTCTTCCCACAATGAACAACTGAAAAATGCATCAACACATTCACAACCAAAAATTGTATTGTACATCACAACGATACTCAAACATCTATATTCCCTTCTGCATCTCAACAAAATCCTTTTCGTCACATCCAAACCTTCTAAGTGTAAGTATCAATCACACAATAGTCATCATATAACTGCCACTCACTGAGCTATCGATCCCACTCCTAAGGACATTACTGGACATAAAAGTCCAAAGGAATATACTCACATATTGAATCTGCTGAGCCGAAGCTACAGTCTAAGCCTGTCCTCAAGTCCACCAGATTAGTCTACCTTCACAATACATAAATACATCTCGTACCTCATCCGCGACATCACAAGCCTTCGTGTGATGACCCAAAAGGTCATCCCGTGTATTTCTAGCTAAATATATATTCCGTGGTCATGAAAACCTCCTTCTATCTCACCTCGATTTGCGTGTGTAGCCCCGACGTATAGCCGGGAAGCCGTTATGTGAAAAAACTAATAAAACAATAATTTTGTGTTGAAATTTGAATAAAGTTGACTTTGGTCAACATTTTTGGTAAACGGACCCGGACCTGTGATTTGAAGGTCTTGGAGGGTCCGTAGGAAAATATGGGACTAGGGCGTATGTCCGGAATCGAATTTCGAGGTCCTACGTCCGAGAAATGAATTTTTAAAGAAAATTATTTTTTGAAAAATATAAAGGTTTTTGAAAATGAAGTTTTATGTGAAACCTATGGTATCAGGCCCGTATCTTGTTTCTGGAGCCCGATACAGGTTCTATATGATTTATGTGTGTTATCTATGAAGTTTTGTAAGAAACGGACTTCGTTTGACGTGATTCGGATAAAAAAATGCAAAATTCGAAGTTTAAGAAGTTTTGAAGTATTTCATTAATTTTGAGGTTTAATTCGATGTTTATGAAGTTATTTTGGTGATTTTATTACACGTATAAGTCCGCAAGATGTTTTTGAGGTTGTGTGCATATTCGGTTTTGAGCCCCGAGGGCTCGAGTGAGTTTCGGGTAGGTGTCGGGGTGCAAAATCATAGAAAAATCTTGTGCTAAGTCTGTTTTCTGGTGTCTAGACGCTTACCCTATGCGAACGCATGGGAAACCATGCGAACGCAGTGCATACGCGGGGAAGTGGGGTGGTTAGTGCTGTGCGAATGCATGGCCTAGGGTGCGAACGAGGAGTATAGGATTATTACTCAACGCGAACGCACCCATGCTGCCGCGAACGCGTAGAGTTCTGGGGAGTTTGGGGGTTGGTCAGTGTTAGTTACACGCGAACGCACCCACAAGGAGGCGAACGCGGAGGGTAAGCCAGCAGCGGATATGCGAACGCACCATGTTGGTCGCGAACGCATAACCTATTGGGGGGACCTGGGGGCTGGGTGAATTTAACCCTGTGCGAACGCGGCCCTTAGCACGCGAATGCATAGGGTAGGACTGTTAAGCCTTCGCGAACGCGGCCAAGGGGTCGCGAACGCATAGGATAAAACCTGCCCAATCATTTTTTTAAAGTAAAAAACAGAATCAATACGAGAATTTCCACCATTTCATAAACCCCTTCTTCTCCACACCTCTTAGGCGATTTTTGAAGAATTCCTTCACCATAATCACTTAGGTAAGTAATCTTTGACTTGTTTTCTTCCATTTTTACCAACATCCACTAGATTCCAAGCCTAAAAACATGTGATTAAGGGTAGAAAATTAGGGATTTGGGTAGAGTTAGGGCTTTTTGATTATTTGGGAATTTGACCTCGTTTAGGGGTCGATTTAAAAATAAATTATATCTTCAGGCTCGTGGGTGAATGGGTGATCGGGTTTTGGTCCGAACCTCGTGTACTGACCAAGCGGGCCCGGGGTCGATTTTTGAAAAATTGGGAAGAATGTTGGGAAATCCATAATTAAGCATTTGAATTGAATTGTTAAGCATTTATTGATGTTATTGGGTCAATTATGTCTAGATACGATGGATTTTGAGTCGGGTTCGATAGGAAAAGCGATGCTAGAGACTTGATTTGGATCCTTGGAGTCGAGGTAAGTGTTTGACCTAACCTTAGCTTGAGGGAATAGGTGTTGAGTCATATGTGCTACGTGTTTATTCTATGTTCAATGTATAGGTGAGGTGACGAGTACCTATACATTGTTGTCAAGCATGCCCTTGAGTCGGTTCTTATGGTATATGTGTTGTTCTTCGATATTCACTGTGTTATGAAGTAGATTTCATTTTGGAGATTATTAAATTGTTGGAAATACTTGGTTCTGAACACTGTTGATTAGTTGTTCGGTTGAGGATTATTTTGTAAAGTTATACATTTGAGCGAGATTGGTTATAACTGTGTTCCTTACCGGGACGGTGATATTTCTGTTATTGTTCCCTTGCCGGGATGTTGTGATTTATGGTTTATGTTGTGGATTTTCCTTGCCAAACTGTTGTTCTTGATATTGTTTGGGTGAGGAAGAGTGTAAAGCACGAAGGGTGATGCCCTGTATTTAGTTATTGCATTGTGAGGATGAGAGTGTAAAGCACGAAGGGTGATGCCGTGCCATGATTTGATATATAAAAGCACGAAGGATAATGTCGTGCCGTTTTATTTATTCATTGCATTGTGAGGATGAGAGTAAAAGCACGAAGGGTGATGCTGTGTATTTATTTACTTGTTTTGGTGAGGATGAGAGTAAAAGCATGACGGGTGATGCCATGCACTTGTTTTGGGTGAGGATGAGAGTAAAGCACGATGGGTGATGCCGTGCACTTGTTTTTCTATGTGTTTACTTCCTATTGCTATTTTTGATACTTAGTCTGTTGCTTTGTTCTGTGATTCAGTATATGTTTTCCCCTTGTCCCCAACATGTTCTTCCCCGTTTTACACTTAACTGTTTATTTCATGTCATTATTCCTGTTATATATTATTGAATTGCACAGGTGTTTATTATTGGTCGTGTCCTATCCTCGTCACTACTTCGCCGAGGTTAGGCTCGACACTTACTCAGTACATGGGGTCGGTTGTACTGATGCTACACCTGCACTTCTTTATGTTGTGCAGATTACGGTACCGGACCCAGTGGACACTGATCGAGGGAGAATCCTTCAATCCACATGCGACACCGAGGTAGTCCTGCAGGCGTCCGCAGGCCTTGGCGTCACCTCCTATCTCTTTCCTTTCTCTGTCGTTTCTTTGTATTTTTGAGACAGTTGCATATGTTCATTCAGACCCTTTGTTTTTAGTAATCTTAGTCAGTCCGTGAAGTTGTGATACCAGTTCTGGGGGTTTTGATTAAGGATTTTGTAATATTAATTACTTAAGTTATTGGATTTCATAGCTTCCGTATTCTTATTCATATTTGTTCTTGTTTATTACTTTTCTTTAAATGCCAAATAATAAGGAAATAAGTATGTTAACCAGAACCTTGGCTTGTCTAGCGGGTTCAACTTTAGACGCTATCACGGCCTCGACGGTGTGATTTCGGGTCGTGACAAGTTGGTATGAGAGCCCTAGGTTACTTAGGTCTCACAATTCACGGACAAACTTGGTAGAGTCTGAGGGATCGGTACGGAGACGTCTGTATTTATCCCCTAGAGGCTGCAAAGGTAGGAATAACTTCACATCTATTCATCTCTGTCGTGCGATTTGAATTCTAAATACTAATTGAGTTCTATTCTATTCTCTCGCAGATGGAGAGAATGCGTGCTTCCTCATCTACCGATCCTCCCGTTGTAGCTCTTACTAGAGGCCGAGGCAGGTCCATGGCTCATCCCAGAGCAGCATCCCCAGTAGAGGACCCCCATGTGGAGCTGGCTGAGGAGATTCCTACTCGGACAGTTCCAGTTAGACCGGCTCAGGTCCTAGAGGGGTTCATTGCCATCCCGGTACTTCAGGACGCTCTGGTCCACTTGGTGCGCCTTATGGAGAGCATGGCTCAAGACGGTCTACTTCCTATAGTACCATCCATCTCTCAGGCTGGGGGAGGGGTCCAGACTCCTGCTACCCGCACACCAGAGTAGTTAGCTTCGCATTTCAAGACTTCCGCACCTCAGGCAGCTGGAGTAGCTCAGCCGGGTATTATGGCACAAGCAGTTGAGGGAGCAGCTATGACTTTCGATGCCTTGTGGAGATTGGATCGGTTCACCAAGTTATTTCGTACTACGTTTATAGGTGCACCATCAGAGGATCCCCAGGATTACTTGGACAGTTGTTATGTGGTCCTTCGGAACATGGGGATCGTAGAGACCAATAGGGTTGATTTTGCTACATTCCGTCTTTCTGGTACCGCCAAGACTTGGTGGAGGGATTTTTGCTTGACCAGGCCAGTTGGGTCTTTGCCGTTGTCTTGGGCTCAGTTCTCCGAGTTGTTCTTGGAGAAGTTTCTACCAGTTACTTAGAGGGAGGATCTTCGGAGGCAATTTGAGCGTCTCCAGTAGGGCTCTATGACAGTTACCCAGTATGAGACTTGGTTCATCACTTTGGCTCGACATGCTATCATGATACTCCCCACCGATCGAGAGAGGGTGAGGAGGTTTATTGAAGGGATAGCTCAGCCTATTAGACTCAAGATGGCCAGAGAGTCAGGTAATGATATTTCATTCCAGGAGGCGGACAATATGGCCAGGCACATTGAGATGGTCTTGTCACAGGGCAGTGGTCAGGGGTTTGACAAGAGACCTCGTCATTTCGGCCGATTCAGTGGTGCCTCATCTGGAGGTAGAGATTCTTTTGGCAGAGGTCATCCTCCTAGACCATACCAGTCAGCACTTCAGGTATCCCGCAGTGCACCACTAGCTCCTATGAGTGCACCACCAGTTCCTATCAGTGCACCGTTGCTTCAGAGCTTCTAGGGTGGTTATTCTAGTTGACAGGGACAGTTTCAGGGCCATCAGTCTCAGCAGCAGAGATCTTGTTACTCTTGTGGTGTTCTAGGGCACATTGCTAGGTATTGCCCCCGACCTTCTAGTAGTTCTCAGCATCCAGGTTCCCGTGCTATGATTCCCGCACCAGGTCCACCCCCACCCTCTCAGCCAGCTAGGGGTGGAGGTTGAGATGCAAGAGGTGAAGGCCAGACAGTTAGAGGTGGAGGACAAGCCATGAGAGGTAGAGGTCAGCCCGCAGTAGGTCGACCTAGAGATGTTCAGGTTAGAGTGGCTCCGCCCCGATGCTATGCTATTCCTGCCAGGCCTGAGGCTGAGGCCTCTAATGCAGTTATTATAGGTATGGTTTAAGTTTGCAGCAGAGATGCTTCGGTTTTATTTGATCGGGGGTCTACATTCTCCTATGTGTCTTCATATTTTGCTCCTTATCTATGCCCCGTGATTCCCTGAGTACTCCTGTATATGTATCTACACCGGTGGGTGATTCTGTTATGGTAGATCGAGTCTACCGTTCATGCTTAGTGGTTATTGGTGGTCTGGAGACTCATGTAGATCTCTTGCTTCTTGATATGGTTGATTTTGATGTCATATTGGGGATGGATTGATTATCTCCCTACCATGCTATTCTGGAATGTCATGCCAAGACTGTGACCTTGGCCTTACCAGGAGTACCCCGTTCGGAGTGGAGAGGGACTCCTAGTCATTCTTCTGGTAGAGTTATTTCATATATGAAGGCTCGACGCATGGTTGAGAAGGGTTGTTTGGCCTATTTGGCCTATGTTCGTGATTTTAGTGTTGAGGTTCCTTCTATGGAGTCTGTGCCCGTGGTTCGTGAGTTTCCAGAAGTTTTCCCTGCTGACCTGCCGGGTATGCCACCCGACAGGGATATTGACTTTTGCATTGAGTTGGCTCCGTGCACTTAGCCCATTTCTACCCCACCATATCGTATGGCCTTGCCAGAGCTGAAGGAGTTGAAGGAGCAGATACAAGATTCGCTATATAAAGGCTTTATTAGGCCTAGTGTTTCTCCTTGGGGTGCCCAGTGTTGTTTGTTAAGAAGAAAGATGGCTCAATGAGAATGTGTATTGACTACCAACAATTGAACAAGGTTACTATAAAAAATAAGTATCCTTTGCCGATGATTGATGATTTATTCGACCAGCTTCAGGGTGCCACAGTGTTTTCCAAGATTGATTTGAGATCTGGCTACCATCAGTTGAGGATTAGGGCATCTGATGTCCCTAAGACAGCATTTCGCACTCGGTATGGGCATTATGAGTTCTTGGTGATGTCATTTGGGTTAACAAATGCCCCCGCTACTTTTATGGAGTTGATGAACCAAGTGTTTAGGCCCTATTTGGACCGTTCGTGATTGTTTTCATTGATGATATTTTGATTTACTCCCGTAGCCTAGAGGAGCATGAGCATCACCTTCGAGTCATCCTCCAGACTCTGAATGACAGTTAGTTGTATGCCAAATTTTCTAAGTGTGAGTTCTGGTTGAGTTCGGTTGCATTTCTGGGTCATGTGGTGTTGGCAGAGGGTATTCAGGTGGATCCCAAGAAGATTTCAGTAGTCAGAGATT
Source organism: Nicotiana undulata (assembly GCA_005239495.1). Taxonomy (NCBI): domain Eukaryota; kingdom Viridiplantae; phylum Streptophyta; class Magnoliopsida; order Solanales; family Solanaceae; genus Nicotiana; species Nicotiana undulata. Next base: position 66,755 of record ML282833.1, on the reverse strand, counting down.
GGCCAAGATGTTAATACCCAATTTTTCCTCAAATTATTTTTCAAACTTGCACATAAGCTTTCAAAATTACTCTTTGTAATAATGAGTCCTATTTTTCCATATTATTATAAAATTATTTCCCGTTTATTTAATATTTCATATTTTAAATAATTCATAATTTATGCCATAAATAATTTCTAAAATATTTCTCAGCTCGGTATGTTATTTATAATCATTTTTTATCCAGTAAAATTCAATTATTTCACAAATTAGCCAATTGGGTCTCATTTAATTTCAATTACAACAATTTTATAATTATGGCCCAATTGGACGTTTTGTACTGTTTCAATTCGAAACTTATGCATTTTTTACACTTGATATTAGTTAATTACTGTAATTTTACCTATATAAGCTTAATTTCATTTTTTATACAAATTATTAGCCTTTAATTAATTAATTATCTATTTTCTTACGGGTATTTAACACCTAGCCACATTTATTTTAATTCTAACCACATTTCAACCCAACCTCTAAACCTAATTAACCCCAACCCATCAGACTATTTAACCCAGCCCAATCCTAAAATTAACCCGACCCAACCCCTGATTAAATCTGAGCCGTTGATCAAATAAGATCAACGGCCCAGATCATCCCTTTCCTTAATTACTCCCAACTACCCCCTCCCCAACCCCTCATTTTTCGAGACCCCTTATCTCTCTATCTCTGGTCTCTCTCTCTCTCTATTCTCTCTAGAACCTTCCATGTTCTCTCCTTCTCCGATGAAGCTTCTCTTTTCTCCGGCCACCTCCGACCACCATCCTTAGACCACCAGCCGCCATGTCGCCTCCTCTCTCCGGTTCACCTCATCTCTGAAGCCTTCAATGGTTTCGACCATGCCAAACGGCTACTGGAGCTCCTGCTTGGGTTGTTTCCGGCCCTCTCCGGTGGGGTTTTTGACACGATTATGCCATGACCACCACTATCTCTGAGTTTCACGGCAGGTTCTTCAATTTTCTCTGGTTTCTTATGAAACCCTAATTTTTGGCCTAAAACCTCTTAAATCTCTGGTATTTTTAATGATTTAAACTTATTCTTTTATGTTTTACACTATCCTCAACTCGATCTTTAAGATTCAACAGTTCTAAAACGTTTTTGCTTCCTTTTTAAAGCTAGGGTTTCTCTGAGTTTTTCTACACTGGTTTTAAATTGATTTCTTCTTTATGTTTAAACTTTCCCTTTGCATATTTCGACCGATTCTACATTCTTACTACTTTTTAACTTGCCTATGTTAAAAAGCCCTAATTTTGAGATCTTCTTTATATAGTTCTTCGTGTTAGCCTGACTACTTGATTCTTGCTAAATTTATGTGATTATCATGCTTTGAATGAGTTATTGTTGAGTCTTCTGCCTACTTGTATCACCTCTGTGTGATTATATTCATATGTTTGTTCATCTCTTTCTTCCTTCTGTCAAGGTTGCTAAACCTGCCTGTTTGCTATGACTGTTTGCCTTACTTATATGTTGAAGTATGGTGTCATTACTCTTTCTTGACTGATTCTAATCTCCTTTGCTTGATGAATTGATTGAAAGGTTCCTATAAAATCCTAGAATGCTTTTCAATTTTTTAAATTAAATGATTTGCTGCAGTATCTTATTCTACTGAATCACTCCTTAATTGGAGTCTGAACTTGGTCTTAATTGTTTACTCTATTGCTTAGTAATCCTGATTCTTTCCTTGATTGAGTCTTGAATGATTTTTACTCTGCCTTATGTGACAATATGTGTTACCGTTTGAATTTGAATCCCTTGAATTAAGGGAGTGATTGTATTGATTTCTTGGTTAATTGATTCCGAGTTCCCTATTACTTAATAGGCCTGGATTCTTTCCTTATTTAAGTCTTGTACTGAATTTCATTTACCTTATATGGCTATATGTTTTTACCATTTTTTAGTTTGAACCCCTTGACTTAAGGGAACCGTGTATTTTCTTACACTAATTTGATTATGACTTGTCTTGTTACCACGCATTTATGATTCTTACCTTATTTGATCACCTGTTTTCAACTATAAATACTCATGCTCTTTCATTAAACAAAAAAAAAAAAAAAAGGAGAACAATACACTGTTCTTAGCCTCCTCTTACACACAGACTTGTGTAATACACTCTCTTTCTTTCTCTGCTTTACTACTCTTCTTTGCTCTTGGTTACTGTTAGCCGGCTGAAAGCCAAGGCTAACTATTGTGCTCCTATTTGGCTCTTTCATTCTGCTTGCTCTTTTCTCACTTGTATGTTCTAATTAAGATTCAAGTCCCAAACCAATTTGTTTCCTATTGCTCCAGTTTATTATATTCCTAATTGTCTTCTACTTGTACTTCTGCTGTTCAACATGCAATTAATCTCCCTATTCTTACCTGCCATGCCTTATCGCTGTGGGACTTACATGCTCTGATTGATTCAGTAATGCTTATATATGTTCAGTCTATTCCTTATGCATCTATTAGACCTGTTCAATATCATGTTTAGTTTAAACTCTGTTGTCCCCCTGATCCCTTGACCTCTCTGATTTATGCAACTACGTTTAAACAAGTCTTGTTGAATCTATGTATCTTTTTCTACCTACTATGTGACTTATTTGTCCCCTATTCCCATTGTCCTTGTGTGAAGCTATGTATTGCTGAACTTGTTCGATTGGTCTATTATTACTGCTTGTTTTCAAAATTTATTTTCCAAAAATAACTCTTTAGTTTATAAACTCTTTCAACTGAATCCTGTCTCCTTTCACACTCTTCTTTCCTTCTAGCACTTCACACTATTCCTAGAAAACTTAGGTTCCACCCCCTCAGTGTGAGCATTGCTTAGGGAACCCTTGAGTTCCCTCTGAACTTTGACACACTGAGGCTGGTAAGTCCACACTGCACATGCTTAATTTTTGAAATTATGCCTGGGTGATGGTATTGGCCAGGGACCCACGAGGGCCCTAGGGAGCTTTGCCGCACCCGGACCATGTAAGGCTGTGATACTCGAAAGGATCGAGGTTGGAAGATATGGGCCTGATTGAAGGCTCCCTATAGAAGTAGCTTCTTATTTTCTTTTAGTGATGTAACTCATTATTTCTGGCTTGTAATAATTTGTAAACAAATAATTGGGGCTGGATAGTGAATGTGGGAGGGGACTATGCATGTTTAGTATAGTGTGGGTAGAGACCATGACTATAGGATTTTACTTACCTGTGTGCGCAATAGATATCATGCTTAGGACATGCATACCATGCATTAGAAATCATGTTTAGGTTCTTTATTTCAGCATATTTATTATATTCATGTCATTTTATAAGCCCCGTTCACAGTTAATAACCATAACAAAGTAATAAACTGCTATGACGTTACTGCTACTGCACTTTCATAAGTACCACATTTAGAAATCATGTTTTAGGTATTCGTGTGTGCATTAGATACCATGTTCTATAGGATTTTGCCTTCAACATGTTTGTTATTATGTGAACACCTAGTCAGTATGTATCAGATCTGGTAACCTCGTTAAAACTATGCAAAAATGGCTAAAAATCGTTTCTGCAAATTCGACATTGTCCTCAATGTATTCCATGTCTTTAAAATCAGGGTCAAGGACTTGCATTTCACTAGTTTTGACTCTCATAAGACAAATAATCAGTATCACGAACGCCTAGGAAAACCTTAGGCCCAATGACATGAAAATCAATTGTTTTGTGTCTTGCTTGTATTAAAAGCGATCTGTAGAACTAATCAGTCTCTTCTGAAATCCTTAGACATTCGCTGTTTGTCATTGTTTTTCACTCCTGCTTTGCCTAACAACCGATGGATTTTCCAAACAATTATCCCTTCTACAAAATCATCCTGTTTGAATCCTTGCTGTATTTTAAATTTACTGGTTTCTGAAATAGTTTACTCATTCTCCTTTTATTAAAGTTTTCTTAAACTACTGACTTCTACTCTGCTTTGAACTGCTGAATCTTTTAAAGTCACTTCCCCTTTTGGATCACTCTGTTATTTTAAAATCATGCTTTACTGATTTTTCTAAAACTTCCCATTTACTTTTACTAGGAACTTCATTAAACTGCTGTGCACTTTTCAAATCCTGCTCCTGTCTTTAAATTATTGGAATTTTAAAATCAATCATTCTCTTCTTAAGACTACTCTGTTTTAATTGAATTCCTTGCCTTAATTACTGATTTTTCAAAGAATCAATCCTCTGCCAAAACTGCTGAAACTTACTGTTTCCACTCAAATCTCCTGTTTTAAGTTCTGATTTTGAGACCTTTGTTGTGTTCGAGACGTGCTATTTATGTGTTTACTTATGGAGGGATCTGTGAGCCTCTTATCTGCCTTTATGTGCTACCATACTTGTAGTCCTAATTGTGTTATATGTCTCTTAGAATTTTGTCCTTTTAAACCTAGGGGTTCAGCCTACTACTCACCTTGTAGGATTAGTAGTCTTAAACACCCTCCAGGACTTATAGAATGGGACGAGTAATAGCATGCAATAAGCTTTTGTGACCAACGCACGTGGGTATGTGACATACCGGGTATTGCATTGATGTGATCCATATTACTTTAAAACCTAGTACATTTTCATTCAAATGATTTTACTTTGCTATTCTTTAAATTCTTTTAATAATTTCAATATTTACTTGAAATCCCCTCTTACGTGAGCCTTGCTTGTCATTTGTTTACTGTCCAAATTCACAAAATTACTTGGCTGGGACCCAAAGTTGTGGATCTTGAGGGGTGCCTAACACCTTCCCCTTAGGATATTTCAAGCCCTTACCCAATCTCTGATAATGCAAACTAGTTTCATGAGTTATGTACTCTAGGTTCCCTAACGCACCACAAAATCGTTAGGTGGGGACTCTTTCTTAAACCTTTTCCTTTAAGGCGTTGTCCAGAATGCCATAAACCCGATCTCTCTGTACCTAACCCGTGTGGAGGAAAAAAAAGGGGGGCGCGACAACATGGCGACTCTGCTTGGGATAATCCCTAGGCTTTTACCATTACAAGTTGCTTTGTGAATTTGGACCTTTAATTTTGTTAAATGATTGCACCTTTTTCCTGTTCCCCGCTGTATGTTATTAATTGTTTAATTTCGCAAAGTATTTATTTTTCCTAAACGAAACTGACATATCTTCATGTTTTCTTTGTAACTGCTTTTCATTGTAACTGTTGTATTTTTCTTTCTTTACCGCTTTCCTCAACGCGAAAATACATGCCTATTTGTTTAAATGCTATTTATTGCATATCATGCTCCGCATTCATATTCCACTCGTGCCAAACAAAAATCCTATAGCAACGCTTACAATGAGTTGTTTTGCTATTCCAATATTACTACCCCTAAATTTGGAAGGCGTATTTGCAGTAAAACTAGTCGATCAGCGGTGCAGTCGACAGTTCCATGCCTTCCCCCTTGAGTTGTTCGCTCAAGGGTACCAGTCTAAAACCCCATAGAAACCTTACTCTATTGTAATGTTTCATGCATCATGGTCAAACCTAGCCAGGCTAATGTGTTGTCCGCACAATAGCCTTTACGATAGCCTTGTCCGAAGTCCATTGGGTTTCCCTGGAACCCAAACGGACGCCTTCACATTCTGTGCATTTATTTGGGGAACTAAATGCTCTTTGATAATTATTGATGTTAAATAGTCGAGTCCGGTGGGGGTAAGGGCCTAACCCTCTTTGTTTTGCAGAAATGAGGCACGAAACCCCCAAATTCGGCATAGTCGCCAATATCCACCCCAAATTGTTAAACTGGTGGGAAGATCTTCACTCCAGCGACAAAACACTCGTCGGGAAACACCTGGGCAACCTGCCCTCTCTTTTGGATATTCAGCCTAACAAAATGATGAAAGAGGCTGCTACCTTATTCTGGGATTGCAATCGGTCGGTATTCCGCTTGGGAAACAATGAAATGACACCACTGCTGGAAGAAATAGGAGGTTTGGCCAGTTTGGTTTGGGAATCTCCAGGGTTGCTGATGCCTGAGAATCGCACAGGCCGGGGTTTTCTCAAAATGTTGGGTCTGAAGAAAAATCCAAACTTGGTATGTTTAAAGGATTTGTACATCCCCTTTGATTACTTGTACGAAAGGTTCGGTCATAGGAAATCATACCGCACCTATCAGGATGAGTTTGCCCTCACTTCTCTAGGGCACATCCATCACCGAGTGTTTGCTTTCATGGTTTTTTTTCTGGGTTTAATGGTGTTCCCGACAAAGAAGGAGAGGATTCACACTAGGTTGGACATGTTCACTAAGACTTTAATGGAAGGGATCAATGGACATGACTTCAGCATTGTGCCTATGATCATTGCAGACATATACCGAGCCTTAGAAATGTGTCAACAGGGAGCAAAGCATTTTGAAGGTTGCAACTTACTACTTCAACTTTGGCTCACTGAACATCTGCAAAGGGGTGACTACCGACAAGACATCCATCGAAGAATCTGGGATGACCATATCGCTTTCCACCACCCGAGACGCTTCATTTTTGATATTGATTGGTCTAAGGGGAACGTATCCTTACGTCCCTCTCCGAGTAATGAGGCAAGCAGGGAGGAGGCAGGTTATACCTAGGGTTGAGAAGATGAGACATCTTCGATCAGACTTCCAGGATGACGACAGCCCTCATAAGTGCCAAGCCCAGCATTTGTGGCACTGCAAGATTGTACTTGAGAAAGACATCATCGAGCCAAACAGGTATCATGCCGGTTGTACTCCTTTCTATCTAAGCTGGTTAGAAGAAGATATGGAGGGTCGATTCGAGCCAGGATTCGCTCAGGGGCACCGGGTCATAGATGCGAAGGCCGAAGCGCAAGTTAAATTCAACAATCTACGCAAGAGGCTCTGTGAATGTGAGAATAATCATCACGAGATACACGAGTCCAGCAAAAAGCTGATTGAGGAATGGAAGGATATGGCTATCAGCTCCAACAAGAGGCTAGGGTACTTGGAGCGAGGTATAGTCGAGATGGAGGAAAAGTTCATCAAGAGGATCGAGGACTGCAAAAATGCTGAAGGAGCCGAAGGAGGATATCTAGCCAGGACCTACTTACTTCTGGGACTTCGCGAGTTGGGAAAGCAGATCGAGGGGAGCAGGAATGTCGAATCTGGGGAAGGTCCTTCTAGGACCAAGTAGATAGGGGTGTCTTTTATTTTGTCTCCTTTGATGTAATAAGGCCATTGGCCATTAGTGACTTTTATTTTTTGCATATTTAGAGTCGTTTTTATCATCAATAAAATGAGGCATTTAGCATTTCAAGTTCTCCAAATTAATTTGTCGCTAGGCCTACCTCGAGCACAAACAGGTTCCCCAACTTAGGATGCGTTTTACACTTTCGCATTACGCGTTTAAATTACCGCAATATTCTTTATAATCCTCACTGCCTTCGTTACCTTTTTGTTTTTCCTTTATTTATTATTCCCCTCTCCAAAGGTTAGTTCGTGAATTCTGGCATCATCAGTCTATCGCATAAGATCTAAGGGCCCTCCTCCTACTCCTCCTCCTAGTCCTCCCAGGGGCAAAGACAAAGGTAAAAGTAAGATGGAAGAATCCAGTGGTGCCAGACAAGAGAATAGGGTTGAATGGGTAGAGGCCACCGACGACCGGGGTATTCAGGTTTTGCATGAGAACATGTCACCACTGGAACAAAAGCTGCTGAAATTTCAAGAAGAACTTGATCAGGTCTGAAATCTGGCCAATTTGTCTTTTTCCCTCAACATCCCTGACATCACCCCTACACCTCCACCGAATATCCCAAAATAGCCAAATCACCCTACACTTCATCGTCACTCCACTCCCCCAAAGAACCAAACTCTCCCAGCACAATGCAACACTTGCCACAACACTCCACCTCCACCCCCGGGACCTCAGACTCACACAAAAGATCATCTCCTTGCCTACAACAATCCTGTCTACGTGGAGACTGTGACCCACTCCACCTCACTTGTCACACATACATATGAGTCCGATGAGAAGGACCTGCTTATCAAGAATCTGGCTGAGGAACTTAGAAAGCTGACTAGCCGAGTCTAGGGTGTTGAAGGAGTCAAGGGGATCGAAGGTCTGAACTATGAAGACCTCTGCATACATCCTGATGTCGAACTACCCGAGGGGTACAAACCTCCAAAGTTCGAGATGTTCGACGGTACTGGTGATCCAAGGGTCCACCTGAGGACCTACTGTGACAAATTGGTTGGCGTAGGAAAAGATGAAAGGATACGCATGAAGCTATTTATGAGGAGTTTGAAGGGAGATGCACTATCTTGGTATATCAGCCAAGACCCCAAAAAGTGCTCCAACTGGGTAGGTATGGCAACAGACTTCATGGACAGGTTTAGATTCAACATAGAGAACGCACCAGATGTGTTCTATATCCAGAACTTGAGGAAGAAACCCACAGAAACCTTTCACGAGTATGCTACTCGTTGGAGGTCGGAAGGTGCCAAAGTCAGGCCTGCCTCAGAATAAGAACAGATGAACAAATTCTTTGTTCGGGCTCAGGACCCGCAATACTATGAACGATTGATGATGGTTGAGGGTCAAAAGTTCTCCGACATTATCAAATTAGGAGAGCGAATTGAATAAGGTATCAAGAATGGTATGGTTACTAACTTTGAGGCTTTATAGGCCACTAATAAAGCTCTGCAATCCGGTGGTGAGCTGTGATGGTTGCAACACAAGCCAAAACCCCGCCTAAATACCAGGTCTATCCCGCACCTCCATTCACATATCAACCGGCTCCAAATTACCAAGCACCCTCACCCTCATACCAAACTCCACCACCCACGTACCAAGATCCACCACCCACATATCAACCCACTTCACCCAAATACTCCCCACCCGCTCCCGTCTACAACACCTATAACTCCCAGTCGTCTCACTACCAGTCACCTTCTACCTGTCAAAACTTCCCTAGGCCTCGCCCTAACTTTGATCGCCGCCCTCCAAAACAATACACCGCCATAGCCGAGCCCGTTGATCAGCTGTATGAAAAGCTCAAAGCTGCTGGTTATGTCACACCTATCCCTGCTGTCACCCCTGAGAACCCTTCTCAGTGGGTTAACCCGAATAAATCTTGTGCATACCATTCTGGCATGAAAGGACACATCATCGATGAATGCCGCTCTTTGAAGGATAAGGTACAAACCCTTATTGATAACCAGATTATTGTGGCCAAGAAATATGCTCCGAACGTATGTAACAACCCTTTACCATACCATAAGGGTGGAGGTATCCATATGATTAAGATAGAAGATGAGTGGGATCCCGAGGGGTCAATCGGGTTGATCGCAGAAGGCGATGACCCAAAGAAACCTGCATTTACACTCGACCCGATCATAGTACAGATCCAACAATTTGAGAATGCTGAGGTGAATATGTCTATCCCACTTGAGTTTGAAGCAGCACCGCCGGCAAAGGCGAAGGCACCCGTGCCAATTGAGGTTGATTTCATGTTTCTAGCAAAGGCACCCACACCCTTCGAGGTTGCAGTCTTGCCGGCCAAAGCCCGTGTGGCATTTGAAGTAAGGGTAGTCGCACCAGTCCCGATGGCGATGTCAACCACACCACCTTTCTATTCAAATGCTATCCCTTGGGATTATACAGCTGAGGCGAGAAGGAAAAGTAAAAGCGGGTCTGAAGAAGCCATCACAGCACAGGGTATGACAAGAACTAGTAGAGTCTATACCCCTGAGCATCTGGCCGAGTCAAGCAAGCAGGCTGCAACCGGCCTTCCCTCACTGAGACAGGTTTAAACGATCTTTGGAGGAAAATACAGGCTAAAGAATATTCGGTCATCGACCAACTGAACAAGACACCGGCACAAATATCCATTCTCTCTGAACTCTGAGAGGCACAAAAATGCTTTGCTGAAAGTGTTGAGTAAAGCCTATGTACCGAACAATATCACTAGCGGGGAAATGGACAACATGGTAGGCCAAGTACTGGAAAGCCACAAAATCACTTTTCACGAAGACGAGTTGCCACCCGAGGGATTGGGACATAACAAGGCTCTGCACATCACCTTGCAATGCGAAGATTATTTCATAACCAGGATTCTCATCGGCGGAGGATCTAGTCTTAACATATGTCCAATGATAACACTCAAGAAGTTGGGTAAGGGACTACATGAGATAAAGGATGGAGTGATCAACGTAAAGGCCTTCGATGGTTCTCAAAGGTCTACCATTGGGGAGATCAGTCTATGTCTGCAGATGGGATTGACTTGGTTCGAGGTGGACTTTCAGGTGATAGATGTGCCGACATCTTACAATTTGCTGTTAGGGCGACCATGGATCCATGCAGCTGGGGCTGTGGCCTCAACGCTGCATCAGGCAGTTAAATTCGAGTGGAACCATCAGGAGGTAATCATTCACGGCGATGGTAGAAACCCTATCTATAGCCGTCAGACTATTCCTATGATCAATGGAAGAAGAAAGCTGGGTGGAGGAACCTACCACCATATCGAGTAGGTCAATGCCATCGACAAGGAAAAATGGTGAGATAGCAAGATCGAGAGCATCTTAAATTGGGGAGGATACGAGCCAGACAAAGGGCTCGGTAAGAACCTCCAAGGGATCACGAAACCCATTAAGCTCAAGATACATGGTACCATTTTGGGTCTGGGGTATGAGTATACATGGGAAGAATTCAAAAACTTGTCGCCCCCATGGCGCGGTCACTACTACCCACTGGAGCAGCCGATACCTCACTTGGGACAAAATTTCCAGCAAGCTGATATCATCTACGGTACGGACGAGGAGGAAGCATTGGCGGCAATAAGGGATTTATTTCTGGACGATGAGGACATGGACTGTTGTGTCATTCTCGAAGAGGAAACGGAGGAAGTCCTTCCATACAGGCCATGAGCAAAGGATCATATCTCAAGAATTGGTCTGTCAGGACGACCAAAGCCCGCCGAGCCTCGGGGTAGCAAGGCTAATGAACAAGCAATATTTACTATTTATTGAATAAACTTTTCTGCATTTTCAATTCCTGCTATAAGATCTTCAATGTTCAAAACAATTATTCGTTTTATCAAAGCATTTCCAATCTCCTTATTAATCTCATATTTATTTGCTACTGTTTTCTCCCATTACTTTATCAAATACAACATTACTATTACTTATCTTGATGAACCGATGACTGTGACATGCAACGAGGCAGCGCAACAAATGGATTCCGATTCAGACGAGGATGATATACCTGAGGATATTGTCAAAGAGGTCGAGAACTTTGAGAATAAACCTAAGTCCAACATAGATGAGACTGAGGTCGTCAACCTGGGGGATTCTGAGAACGTCAAAGAAACACGCATCAGTATTCATCTGTCGCCATCAGAAAAGAAAGAATACACAGAGTTTCTAAAGGAGTATGAGGGCATATTCGCCTAGTCATATGATGACATGACTGGCCTCAGCACATCTATTGTGGACCACAAGTTGCCAACCGATCCAACATGCCCACCGGTAAAGCAAAAGCTCGGGAAGTTCAAACCAGACATGCGTTTGAAAATCAAAGAAGAGATCACCAAGCAGATCAATGCCAGGGTTCTCGGGGTGGTCGAATACCCAACATGGTTAGCCCACATTGTGCCTGTGCTAAAGAAAGACGGAAAGTTCGAAGTCTGCGTCGACTACCAGGATCTCAATCGGGCCAGTCCGAAGGATGACTTCCCTTTTCCGAATATACACATCCTAATTGACAACTGCGCCAAGCATGAGCTGCAGTCCTTCGTAGATTGTTTTGCTGGTTACCATCAGATTTGGATGGATGAGGAAGATGCTCAGAAAACGACATTCATTACGCCGTGGGGAGTGTATTGTTACAAGATGATGCCATTCGGTCTGAAGAATGAAGGAGCCACCTACATGAGGGCTATCACTACTATATTCCATGACATGATTCACAAGGAGATCGAGGTATATGTGGACGATGTCATCATCAAATCAAAGTAAGCCCATGACCACATAGAAGATTTGAGAAAATTCTTCAACAGGTTGAGGAAGTACAATCTGAAGCTTAACCCTGCAAAGTGTGCATTCGGGGTTCCTGCTGGCAAGTTGCTGGGGTTCATTGTCAGTCGCCGAGGAATAGAGCTGGATCCATCAAAGGTCAAAGCCATCCAAGAATTGCCCTCACCGATGAACAAGAAAAATGTTATGAGTCTCCTGGGGAGGCTCAATTACATCAGCCGGTTCATAGCCCAGTCTACCGTCATTTGTGAACTAATTTTCAAGATGTTGAGAAAGGACGCTGCAACCAAGTGGACGGAAGATTGTCAAAATGCCTTCGACAGAATCAAGGAGTACTCTCAACACCACCAGTCCTAGTGCCACCAGATCCAGGTAGACCTTTGTTACTCTACCTTACTGTGTTGGATGGAGCTTTCGGTTGTGTTCTTGGGCAACATGACGAAACAAGAAGAAAGGAGCAAGCAATTTACTACCTCAGCAAGAAGTTCACTCCGTATGAGGCATGATATTCTCTATTGGAACGCACTTGCTGTGCTCTGACTTGGGTCGCAAAGAAGTTGGGACACTATTTCTGTGCGTATACAACATACCTCATATCCAGGATGGACCCTTTAAAGTACATCTTTCAGAAGCCCATGCCCACTGGCAAACTGGCCAAATGGCAGATCCTGTTAAGCGAGTTCGACATTATTTACGTGACTCAGAAGGCGGTCAAGGGACAAGCATTAGTAGATCATCTTGCTGAAAATCCTGTGGACAGAGAATACGAACCATTGAAAAAGTATTTTCCCGATGAAGAAGTGTCATTCGTAGGGGAGGACATTGCAGAACCCTACGATGGTTGGAGAATGTTCTTTGATGGGGCCGCCATTTTCAAAGGCATAGGTATAGGAGTAGTCGTAATATCAGAAACCGGTCAGCACTATCCGGTATCCGCCAAACTCAGGTTCCCCTGCACCAACAACATGGTTAAATATGAGGCCTGCATCTTGGGGCTCAACCTGGCCATCGACATGAACGTTCAGGAATTATTAGTGATTGGTGATTCAGACCTATTGATACACCAAGTACAAGGAGAATGGGCGACCAAGAATTCCAAGATATTGCCATATCTACATCGTGTACAGGAATTGAGAAAGAGGTTCACAAAGATAGAATTCCGACACGTCCCCAGAATCCATAATGAGTTCGCTGATGCATTAGCTACTATGTCATCTATGATCCAACATCCAGATAAGAATTTCATTGATCCTATCCCGGTGAGGATCCACAATCAGCCAGCCTACTGCGCCCATGTTGAAGAAGAAGCATATGGAAAGCCTTGGTTTCATGATATTAGGGTATACTTGGAAAAATGAGAATATCCAGAGCTTGCAAATGATACTCAGAAACGCACACTTCGAAGGTTATCAAACAATTTCTTTCACAGCGGAGGAATCCTGTACAGGACTACTCCTGATTTGGGTTTTCCAAGATGCGTCGAAGCAAGAGAAGCAACAAAACTATTGGAGGAAATACATGCTGGTACATGCGGTCCTGATATAAACGAGTTTGTTCTAGCAAAGAAGATACTTCAGGCTGGTTATTTCTGGATGACCATGGAAACAAACTGCATCCAGTATGTCCGAAAATGCCACCAATGTCAGATTCATGGGGATATGATAAAGGTACCTCCCAATGAGCTTAATGCAACGAGTTCACCATAGCCGTTCGCCGCGTGGGGCATGGATGTTATTGGACCAATCGAGCCTGCCGCCTCTAACGGACACAGGTTTATTCTGGTCGCCATTGATTACTTTACTAAATGGGTCGAAGCAGCCTCCTACAAAGCAGTTACTAAGAACGTCGTGCCCGACTTTGTCCGCGACCGCATTGTTTGTCGATTCGGAGTTCCAGAGTCAATCATCACCGTTAATGGTTCCAATCTAAATAGCGACCTGATGAAAGTGATGTGTGAAGCCTTCAAGATCAAACACAAGAATTCCACAATGTACAGACCTCAGATGAATGGAGCCGTTGAGGCTTCCAATAAAAACATCAAGAAGATATTAAGAAAGATGATAGAAAAGCACAAGCAATGGCATGAGAAGCTGTCATTGGGGCCGCACCACAGTTCGCACATCAACCGGGGCAACTTCTTACATGTTGGTTTATGGTAGAAAAGCCGTCATTCCTGTTGAAGTCGAAATTCCATCTCTAAGAATCATACAAGAAACCGAAACTCAGCGATGCAGAGTGGGTAAGAAGTCGTTGTGAGAAATTGGCCCTCATAGACGGGAAAAGAATGAACGCGGTTTGTCATGGTTAGCTATACCAAAACAAAATGATCAGAGCCTTCAATAAGAAAGTCAAGCCGAGACGATTCACCCCGAGGCAACTGGTGTTAAAGAAAATCTTTCCTCATCAAGACGAAGCCAAAGGAAAATTCTCTCCCAATTGGCAAGGCCCGTACATGGTTCACCGAGTGCTGACAGGAGGGGCACTCATACTTGTAGAAATGGATGGAAAAATTTGGCCTAAACCAATTAACTCAGATGCAGTCAAACGCTACTATGTGTAACTCTTTAGGCTTTTCTCAAATGTTATAAATTGAACTACGCCTGACTTGATTCCCGTTTAAGAGGGGATACGTAGGCAGCCCTATGGGTTCGGTCACATCTTAATAAAATTTTCATTTCCCCCCACGAATTGAAATTTGGGCAGAATTTTGAGGAGGGACCTCAAAATTCCGAAGCAAGTTCAGCCGAGCACCGCACCAGTAACAGCCAGAAGCCTTCATCCATCAAACTGGGGAAAATTTTTGAGGAGGACCCTCAAAATTCCGTAGCAAGAGAGGTTTGCAATGTCTTGAATCGTGTCGTGGTCGTTGGTTCATCCAAAAGAAATTATTTTAAATATTAAGTTATATCTTTACAAAGCCATACATGTTTATGTTCTCGAAAACAGCTTGTTTTAGCAATGCTACCCATGTGGTACAAACAAAGTTATCATCATTAAGAAGACAGGCCAAGCTAATCCAGCGGGGATGCAAACTAACCCTCCCCTTACAGAACTCACGAATTTTCTTTGGATACATGCACAGAGGCGGCGAAAATCCAAAACTTGTTATCTCCCCGCAAGATGTATGTTTCCCAAAGACACGCTTTCAAACTCGACGCACATGCCGACGTTATCATCATTGCAATCAATACTTCATTCGCAACAATCGTATCAACGCACTTTATCATCAGCTAAGAACTCTTACTGTCGTTTTATTTTCTGTATTGCATAAGGCTACCATTCTGCCTTCTGAGGTTCCACGCTACCTCCCCCGCATTTTATTTCCTGCACTGCATAAGGCTACCATTCTGCCTTCTGAGGTTCCACGCTACCTCCCCCGCATTTTATTTCCTGCACTGCATAAGGCTACCATTCTGCCTTCCGAGGTTCCACGCTACCTCCCCCGCATTTTATTTCCTGCACTGCATAAGGCTACCATTCTACCTTTCGAGGTTCCACGCTACCTCCCCCGCATTTTATTTCCTGCACTGCATAAGGCTACCGTTCTGCCTTCCGAGGTTCCACGCTACCTCCCCTGCATTTTATTCCCTCTATTGCATAAAGCTACTATTCTGCCTTCCGAGGTTCCACGCTACCTCCCCTTGCATTTTGCACTGCATAAGGCTACCATTCTGCCTTTCGAGGTTCTACGCTACCTCTCTCCGCATTTTACTTCATTACGTAAAGCTCCCATCTACCTTTTCAAAGAAACCACCTTTCGTGACACTGTTTATTTACGCTTTCTTTCGGGCTAAGCTCTGCCCCTCTTTTCTTTGCAAATCACAAGACTAAATGCTGTCTTGTTAGAATCATACTACTACATTCTTCATGGGCTGAAATATCGCCAACTTTTCCAAAGGCGTCATCGTTCAGAGGCACCATCTCTATAGCCTGAGAACATCATTTCATGGTCCGAGGATCTCTTTTATTCAACTTGCATATCATTATTCAAAGGCATCATGGTTCGGAGGCACCATCCTCATGGCCCGAGAACATCATTTCATAGCCTGCGAATCCAGCATCAAGCGATTCATGGCCCATGACATCATGGTCTAAGGACATCATCCTCAATTGTCCAAAGACAACATTCATAGTCCAACGGGAACTTGCATCATGTTTATATTATGCACGATATATGCTTGTTATTTATTTGCAGGTAATCCGGCTGGGACACTCAGCCAGGCAGGAGCGGACCGCTCCAGTTCCCCAGACGACCCCGTAAGACCTTCCTACTTTTACCTTACCTCGCACCTTGCGTCCGTTCTTGTGAAACGTCACCGGTATATTTCGCCGATGATTCCGGAACTACATACGACCTGATTCCTGTAAAACCGGGGATATGTTGGCAGCTCAGAAGCCAGGGTGCGGTCTAATTCTCTCCCATAGTTTCCTCTCGGTCAAACTTGGCCATCATATCTTTACCCGACAACTCTTTCATCCTTTCCGGGTAAAGAGGGGCAACTGTTGATACCTAATTTTTCCTCAAATTATTTTTCAAACTTGCATATAAGTTTTCAAAATTACTCTTTGTAATAATGAGTATTTTTCCTATTTTTCCATATTTTTATTAAATTATTTTCCCGTTTATTTAATATTTCATATTTTAAATAATTCATAATTTATGCCATAAATAATTTCCAAAATATTTCTCAGCTCGGTATGTTATTTATAATAATTTTTTATCTAGTAAAATTCAATTATTTCTCAAATTAGCCAATAAGGTCTCATTTAATTTCAATTACAATAATTTTACAATTATGGCTCAATTGGACATTTTGTACTGTTTCAATTCGAAACTTATGCATTTTTACACTTGATATTAGTTAATTACTGTAATTTTACCTATTTAAGCTTAATTTCATTTTTATACAAATTATTAGCCTTTAATTAATTAATTATCTATTTTCTTACGGGTATTTAACACCTAGCCACATTTATTTAAATTCTAACCACATTTCAACCCAATCTCTAAACCCAATTAACCCCAACCCATAAGACTATTTAACCCAGCCCAATCCTAAAATCAACCCGCCCCAACCCTTGATTAAATCTGAGCCGTTGATCAAATAAGATCAACGACCTAGATCATCCCTTTCCTTAATTACTTCCAACTACCCCCTCCCCGACCCCTCATTTTTCGAGACCCCTCCTCTCTCTATCTCTGGTCTCTCTCTCTCTCTCTATTCTCTCTAGAACCTTCCCTGTTCTCTCCTTCTCTGATGAAGCTTCTCTTTTCTCCGGCCACCTCCGACCACCATCCTTTCGACCATCAGCCGCCATGACGCCTCCTCTCTCCGGTTCACCTCATCTCTGAAGCCTTCAATGGTTTCGACCATGCCAAACGGCTACTGGAGCTCTTTCTTGGGTTGTTTCCGGCCCTCTCCGGTGGGGGTTTTGACACGATTATGCCATGACCACCACTATCTCTGAGTTTCACGGCAGGTTCTTCAATTTTCTCTGGTTTCTTATGAAACCCTAATTTTTGGCCTAAAACCTCTTAAATATCTGGTATTTTTTATGATTTAAACTTATTCTTTTATGTTTTACACTATCCTCTACTCGATCTTTAAGATTCAACAGTTCTAAAACATTTTTGCTTCCTTTTTAAAGCTAGGGTTTCTCTGAGTATTTCTACACTGGTTTTAAATTGATTTCTTATGTTTAAACTTTCCCTTTGGGTATTTCGGCTGATTCTACATTCTTACTGCTTTTTAACTTGCCAATGTTAAAAAGCCCTAATTTTGAGATCTTCTTTATATAGTTCTTCGTGTTAGCCTGACTACTTGATTCTTGCTAAATTTCTGTGATTATCATGCTTCGAATGAGTTATTGTTGAGTCTTCTGCCTACTTGTATCACCTCTGTGTGATTATATTCATATGCTTGTTCATCTCTTGCCTCCTTCTGTCAAGGTTGCTAAACCTGCCTGTTTGCTACGACTGTTTGCCTTACTTATATGTTGAAGTATGGTGTCATAACTCTCTCTTGACTAATTCTAATCTCCTTTGCTTGATGGCTTGATTGAAAGGTTCCTGTAAAACCCTAGAATACTTTTCGATTTTTTAAATTAATTGATTTGCTGCAGTATCTTATTCTACTGCATCACTCCTTAATTGGAGTTTCTGAACTTGGTCTTAATTGTTTACTCTATTGCTTAGTAAACCTGATTCTTTCCTTGATTGAGTCTTGAATGATTTTTACTCTGCCTTATGTGACTATATGTGTTACCGTTTGAATTTGAATTCCTTGAATTAAGGGAGTGATTGTATTGATTTCTTGGTTAATTGATTCCGAGTTCCCTATTACTTAATAGGCCTGGATTCTTTCCTTATTTAAGTCTGGTACTGAATTTCATATACCTTATATGGCTATATGTTTTTACCATTTTTGAGTTTGAACCCCTTGACTTAAGGGAACCGTGTATTTTCTTACACTAATTTGATTCTGCCTTCTCTTGTTACCACGCATTTATGATTCTTACCTTATTTGATCACCTGTTTTCAACTATAAGTACTCATGCTCTTTCATTAAACAAAAAAAAGGAGAACAATACAATGTTCTAAGCCTCCTCTTACACACTGACTTGTGTAATACTCTCTCTTTCTTTCTCTGCTTTACTACTCTTCTTTTCTCTTCGTTACTGTTAGCCGGCTGAAAGCCAAGGCTAACTATTGTGCTCCTATTTGGCTCTTTCATTCTGCTTGCTCTTGTCTCACTGGTACGTTCTAATTAAGATTCAAGTCCCAAACCAATGTGTTTCTTATTGCTCCAGTTTATTATATTCCTAATTGTCTTCTACTTGTGCTTTTGCTGTTCAACATGCAATTAATCTCCCTATTCTTACCTGCCATGCCTTATCGGTGTGGGACTTACATGCTCTGATTGATTCAGTAATGCTTATATATGTTTAGTTTATTCCTATATGCCTCTATTAGGCCTGTTCAATATCATGTTTAGTTTAAACTCTGCCGTCCCCCTGATCCCTTGACCTCTCTGATTTATGCAACTACGTTTAAATAAGTCTTGTTGAATCTATGTATCTTTTTCTGCCTACTATGTGACTTATTTGTCCCCTATTCCCATTGTCCTTGTGTGAAGCTATGTATTGTTGAACTTGTTCGATTGGTCTGTTATTACTGCTTGTTTTCAAAATTTATTTTTCAAAAATAACTCTTCAGTTTATAAACTCTTTCAACTGAATCCTGTCTCCTTTCACACTCTTCTTTCCTTCTGGCACTTCACACTATTCCTAGAAAACTTAGGTTCCACCCCCTCAGTGTGAGCATTGCTTAGGGAACCCTTGAGTTCCTTCTGAACTTTGACACACTGAGGCTGGTAATACCACACTGCACATGCTTAATTTTGGCAATTATGTCTGGGTGTTGTTATTGGCGAGGGACCCACTAGGACTCTAGGAAGCTTTGTCGCACCCGGACCATGTAAGGCTGTGAGACTCGAAAGGACCGAGGTTGGAAGATATGGGCCTGATTGAAGGCTCCCTATAGAAGTAGCTTCTTATTTTCTTTTAGTGATGTAACTCATTATTTCTGGCTTGTAATAATTTGTAAACAAATAATTGGGGCTGGATAGTGAATGTGGGAGGGGACTATGCATGTTTAGTATAGTGTGGGTAGAGACCATGACTATAGGATTTTACTTACCTGTGTGCGCAATAGATATCATGCTTAGGACATGCATACCATGCATTAGAAATCATGTTTAGGTTCTTTATTTCAGCATATTTATTATATTCATGTCATTTTATAAGCCCTGTTCACAATTAATAACTATAACAAAGTTATAAAGTGCTATGACGTTACTGCTACTGCACTTTCATAAGTACCACATTTAGAAATCATGTTTTAGGTATTCGTGTGTGCATTAGATACCATGTTCTATAGTATTTTACCTTCAACATGTTTGTTATTATGTGAACACCTAGTCAGTATGTATCAGATCTGGTAACCTCGTTAAAACTGTGCAAAAATGGCTAAAAAACGTTTCTGCAAATTCGACATTGTCTTCAATGTATTCCATGTCTTTAAAATCAGGGTCAAGGACTTGCATTTCACTAGTTTTGACTCTCATAAGACAAATAATCAGTATCACGAACGCCTAGGCAAACCTTAGGCCCAATGACATGAAAATCAATCGTTTTGTGTCTTGCTTGTATTAAAAGCGATCTGTAGAACTAATCAGTCTCTTCTGAAATCCTTAGAACTTCGCTGTTTGTCATTGTTTTCACTCCTGCTTTGCCTAACAACCGATGGATTTTCCAAACAATTATCCCTTCTACAAAATCATACTGTTTGAATCCTTGCTGTATTTTAAATTTACTGGTTTCTGAAATAGCTTACTCATTCTCCTTTTATTAAAGTTTTCTTAAACTACTGACTTCTACTCTGCTTTGAACTGCTGAATCTTTTAAAGTCACTTCCCCTTTTGGATCACTCTGTTATTTTAAAATCATGCTTTACTGATTTTTCTAAAACTTCCCATTTACTTTTACTAGGAACTTCATTAAACTGCTGTGCACTTTTCAAATCCTGCTCCTGTCTTTAAATTATTGGAATTTTAAAATCAATCATTCTCTTCTTAAGACTACTCTGTTTTAATTGAATTCCTTGCCTTAATTACTGATTTTTCAAAGAATCAGTCCTCTGCCAAAACTGCTGAAACTTACTGTTTCCACTCAAATCTCCCATTTTAAGTTCTGATTTTGAGACCTTTGTTGTGTTCGAGACGTGCTATTTATGTGTTTACTTATGGAGGGATCTGTGAGCCTCTTATCTGCCTTTATGTGCTGCCATACTTGTAGTCCTAATTGTTTTATATGTCGCTTAGAATTTTGCCTTTTTAAACATAGGGGTTCAACCTAGTACTCACCTTGTAGGATTAGTAGTCCTAAACACCCTCCAGGACTTATAGAATGGGACGGGTAATAGCACGCAATAAGCTTTCATGACCAACGCACGCATTTTAATACCTTTACGGGGTGGGAAGGGTAGAATACGGATATGATGACCGGTGCGCTAATACCACGTGTAGCCTCTCATTGAGGATGTGACATACTGCATATTGCATTGATGTGATCCATATTACTTAAAAACCTAGGACATTTTCATTCAAATGATTTTACTTTGCTATTCTTTAAATTTCTTTTAATAATTTCAGTATTTACTTGAAATCCCCTCTTACGCGAGCCTTGCTTGTCATTTGTTTACCGTCCAAATTCACAAAATTACTTGGCTGGGACCCACAATTGTGTATCTTGAGGGGTGCCTAACACCTTCCCCTTAGGATAATTTCAAGCCCTTACCCAATCTCTGGTAATGCAAACTAGTTTCATGAGTTATGTACTCTAGGTGCCCTAACGCACCACAAAATCGTTAGGTAGCGACTCTTCCTTAAAACTTTTCCTCTAAGGCGTTGTCCAGAATGTCATAAAACAGATATCTCTGTACCTAACCCGTGTGGAGGAAAAAAAAGGGGGGCGCGACACTAGACCCACCTCAGCTACAGAGATTCAGAGTTTCTTGGGCTTAGCAGGTTATTATTGCCGGTTTGTGGAGGGCTTTTCATCTATTGCAATCCCGATTACTAGGTTGACTCAACAGGGTGCCCAGTTCAGGTGGTCAGACGAGTCTGAGGCGAGCTTTCAGAAGCTCAAGACAACCTCTACCACGGCACCAGTGTTTGTTTTGCCCACAGGTTCAGGGCCATATACCGTGTATTGTGATACTTCACGGGTTGGACTTGGTGCAGTGTTGATGCAGGATGTCAAGATTATAGATTATGCTTCACGTCAGTTGAAGATTCATGAGAAGAACTATCCAGTTCATGATTTAGAGTTAGTAGCCATTGTTCATGCGCTGAAGATTTGGAGGCATTATCTGTATGGGGTGTCTTGTGAGGTGTTCACGGATCATAAGAGTTTGCATTATCTGTTCAAGCAGAAAGAGTCGAATATGAGGCAGAGAAGATGGTTAGAGCTGTTGAAAGATTATGACATTACCATTCTATATCATCCAGGAAAGGCCAATATGGTGGCCGATGCTTTGAGCCGGAAGTCAGCCAGCATGGGTAGTCTTGCTTATATACCGGTAGGGGAGCGAGCGCTTGCTTTAGATGTTCATGCCTTGGCCAATCGATTCATGAGATCGTATATTTCAGAGACTGGCAGTGTTTTGGCTTATACTGTGGCCCCTTCTGCATTGTTTGATCATATTCGAGACCGGCAGTATGATGATCATCATTTATGTGTTCTTAGAGATATGGTCCGACACAGAGGTGCCAAGTAGGTTACAACTGATGACGATGGAGTTTGAGGATGCAGGGCTGTATTTGTGTGCCTGATGTTGATGGTATTCGTGAGTTGATATTGCAGGAGGCCCATAGTTCCCGGTATTCCATTCATCTGGGCGCCGCGAAGATGTACTATGATTTGCGACAACATTATTGCTGGCAGAAGATGAAGAAGGACATTGTGTCATATGTAACTCGGTGCTTGAACTTTCAGCAGGTTAAGTAAGAGCACCAGAGTCCCGGTGGTTTGATGCAGCTGATTGAGCTTCCCGAGTGGAAGTGGGAGCGTGTTACCATGGATTTCGTAGTTGGACTCCCACAGACTTAGAGGATGTTTGATGCGGTGTGGGTCATTGTGGATAGGCTGACCAAGTCAGAACACTTCATTCCTGTTTCAGTTTCGTATTCTTCGGAGAAGTTGGCAAAACTCTACATCAGGGAGATTGTTCACTTGCATGGTGTGCCTGTGTCTATTATTTCTGACCGAGGTACTCCGTTTACCTCCTATTTCTGGAGAGTATTACAACGTGAGTTGGGCACACGGGTCGAAATGAGCATAGCGTTTCATCCTCAGACAGACGGACAGTCCAAGCATACCATTCAAATCTTGGAGGATATGTTGCGAGCATGTGTCATTGACGTTGGAGGTTCATGGGACCAGTTTTTGCCTCTAGATGAGTTTTCCTACAACAACAACTACCAGTTGAGCATTCAGATGGATCCTTATGAGATGTTGTATGGTAGGCGATGTCGGTCGCCAGTCGGGTGGTTCGAGCCGTGAGAGGCTAGATTGTTGGGTTCATAGTTAGTTCAGGATGCCTTGGATATGGTGAAGATCATTCAGGATAGACTTCGCACAGCTCAGTCCAGGCAGAAGAGTTATGCAGACCGTAGAGCTCGTGATTTGGCATTCATGGTTGGTGACCGGGTATTGCTTCGGGTGTCACCCATGAAGGGAGTGATGAGGTTCGGGAAGAAGGGAAAGTTGAGCCCTAGGTACATTGGTCCCTTTGAGATTCTTCAGAAGGTAGGAGTGGGGTCCTACAAACTTGCTTTACCACCGAGTTTATCAGTCGTGCATCCGGTGTTCATGTATCTATGTTTCGGAAGTATATCGCCGACCCATCTTAGGTGCTAGACTTCAGCAGTGTCCAGTTGGACAAGGATTTGACTTATGAAGAGGAGCTGGTAGGCATATTAGCTCGGCAGGTTCGTCAGTTGAGATCGAAGAGTTATCCTTCACTTCATGTTCAGTAGAGGGGTCAGCTTGTTGAGGCAGCTACCTGGGAGTCCGAGTCCAATATGGAGCCGATATCCCTATCTTTTCCCCGATTCAGGTACCTTTCTATGTCCGTTCGAGGATGAACGTTTGTTTTAGAGGTGGAGATTGTGATGACCCAAAAGGTCATCCCATGTATTTCTAGCTAAATATGTATTCCGAGGTCATCAAAACCTCCTTCTATCTCACCTAGATTTACGTGAGTAGCCTGGGCGTGTAGCCGAGAAGCCGTTATGTGAAAAAACTAATAAAATAATAATTTTATGTTGAAATTTGAATAAAGTTGAGTTTGGTCAACTATTTTGATAAACGGACCCGGACCCGTTATTTGACAATACCGAAGGGTCCGTAGGAAATATGGGTCTTGGGCGTATGTCCAGAATCGAATTCTGAGGTCGCAAGTTCGAGAAATGAATTTTTAAAGCAAATTGTTTTTTGAAAAATATAAAGGTTTTTGAAAATAAAGTTTTATGTGAAACCTGTGGTATCGGGCCCGTATCTTGGTTCCGTAGCCCGGTACATGTTCGATATGATTTATGTGTGTTATCTGTGAAGTTTTGTAAGAAACGGACTTCGTTTGACGTGATTCGAATCAAAAATGCAAAATTTGAAGTTTAAGAAGTTTTGAAGTATATCATTGATTTTGAGGTTTAATTCGATGTTTATGATGTTATTTTGGTGATTTGATTACACGTATAAGTCCGTAGGATGTTTTTGAGGTTGTGTGCATATTCGGTTTTGAGCCCCGAGGGCTCGGGTGAGTTTCGGGTAGGTGTCGGGGGTGCAAAATCATAGAAAAATCTGGTGCTAAGTCTGTTTTCTAGTGTCTGGAGGCTTACCTTATGCGAATGCATGGGAAACCATGTGAACGCAGTGCATACGAGGGGACAGGGGGTGGTTAGTGCTGTGCGAATGCATAGCCTAGGGTGCGAACGCGGAGTATAGGATTATTACTCTACGCAAACGCGCCCATGCTGCCGCGAACGCGTAGAGTTCTGGGGAGTTTGCTGGTTGGGTAGTGTTTTTTATACGCGAACGCACCCACAAAGAGGCGAACGCGGAGGGTAAGCCAACAGCGGCTGTGCGAACACACCATGTTGGTCGCGAACGCATAGCCTATGAGGGGGGACCTGGGGGCTGGGTGCATTTAACCCTGTGCGAACGCGGCCCTTAGCACGCGAACGCATAGGGCAGGACTATTAAGCCTTCGCGAACGCGGCCAAGGGGTCGCGAACACATAGAATAAAACCTGCCCAGTCATCTTTTTAAAGTCAAAAACAGAATCAATACGGGAATTTCCACCATTTTCATAAACCCCTTCTTCCCCACACCTCTTAGGCTATTTTTGAAGAATTCATTCACCATAATCTGTTAGATAAGTAATCTTTGAATTGTTTTCTTCCATTTTTACCAGCATCCACTAGATTCTAAGCCTAAAAACATGTGATTAAGGGTAGAGAATTAGGGATTTGGGTAGAGTTAGGGCATTTTGATTATTTGGGAATTTGACCTCGTTTTGTTGTCGATTTCAAAACAAATTATATATTCCGGCTAGTGGGTGATCGGATTTTGGTCTGAACCTCGTGTTTTGACCAAGCGAGCCCCAGGGTCGATTTTTTGAATTTTGGGAAGAATGTTGGGAAATCCATAATTAGACATTTGAATAGAATTGTTAAGCATTTATTGATGTTATTGGGTCAATTATGTCTAGATACGATGGCTTTGGAGTCGGGTTCGAAAGGAAAACCGATGTTAGAGACTTGATTTGGATCCTTGGAGTCGAGGTAAGTGTTTGGCCTAACCTTAGCTTGAGGGAATAGTTGTTGAGTCATATGTGCTACGTGTTTATTCTATGTTCAATGTATAGGTGAGGTGACGAGTACCTATACATTGTGATCAAGCATGCCCGTGAGTCGGTTCTTATGGTATATATGTTTTTCTTCGTTATTCACTGTGTTATGAAGTAGATTTTATTTTGGAGATTATTAAATTGTTGGAAATACTTGGTTGTGAACACTGTTGATTAGTTGTTTGGTTGAGGATTATTTTGTAAAGTTATACATTTGAGTGAGATTGGTTATAGCTGTGTTCCTTGGCGGGACGGTGATATTCCTGTTATTGTTCCCTTGCCGGGATGTTGTGATTTATGGTTTATGTTGTGGATTTTCCTTGCCAAACTGTTGTTCTTGATATTGTTTGGGTGAGTAAGAGTGTAAAGCACGAAGGGTGATGCCGTGTATTTATTTATTGCATTGTGAAAATGAGAGTGTAAAGCACGAAGGGTGATGTCGTGCCATGGTTTGATATTTAAAAGCACGAAGGATAATGCCGTGCCATTTTATTTATTCATTGCATTGTGAGGATGAGAGTAAAAGCACGAAGGGTGATCCCGTGTATTTATTTACTTGTTTTGGTGAGGATGAGAGTAAAAGCACGAAGGGTGATGCCGTGCACTTGTTTTGGTGAGGATGAGAGTAAATCACGAAGGGTGATGCCGTGCACTTGTTTGTCAATGTGTTTTCTTCCTGTTGCTATTTTTGATACTTAGTCTGTTGCTTTGTTCTGTGATTCATTAATTGTTTTCCCCTTGTTCCCAACATGTTCTTCCCCGTTTTACACTTAACTGTTTATTTCATGTCGTTATTCCTATTATATATTATTGAATTGCACAGGTGTTTATTATTGGTCGTGTCCTATCCTCGTCACTACTTCACCGAGGTTAGGCTCGACACTTACTCAGTACATGGGGTCGGTTGTACTGATGCTACACCTGCACTTCTTTATGTTGTGCAGATTACGGTACCGAACCCATTGGACAATAATCGAGGGAGTATCCTTCAGTCCACAGGCGACACCGAGGTAGTCTTGCAGGCGTCTGCAGGCCTTGGCGTCACCTCCTATCTCTTTTCTTTCTCTGTCGTTTCTTTGTATTTCTGAGACAATTGTATATGTTCATTCAAACCCTTTGTTTTTAGTAATCTTAGTCAGTCCGTGAAGTTGTGATACCAGTTCTGGGGGTTTTGATTAAGGATTTTGTAATATTAATTACTTAAGTTATTGGATTTCATAGCTTCCGTATTCTTATTCATATTTGTTCTTGTTTATTACTTTTCTTTAAATGCCAAATAATAAGGAAATAAGTATGTTAACCAGAACGTTGGCTTGTCTAGCGGGTTCAACTTTAGACGCTATCACGGCCCCGACGGTGCGATTTCGGGTCTTGACAAGTTGGTATCAGAGCCCTAGGTTACTTAGGTCTCACAATTCACGGACAAAGTTGGTAGAGTCTGAGGGATCGGTACGGAGACGTCTGTACTTATCCCCTAGAGGCTGCAAAGTTAGGAATAACTTCACATCTATTCATCTTCGTCGTGCGATTTGAATTCTAAATACTAATTGAGTTCTATTCTATTCTCTCGCAGATGGCGAGAACGCGTGCTTCCTCATCTACCGATCATCAGCCCGATCTTCCCGTTGTAGCTCTTACTAGAGGCCGAAGCCGTGCTAGAGGCCGAGGCAGGGCCAGGGCTCATCCCAGAGCAGCATCCCCAGTAGAGGACCCCCATGTGGAGGTTGCTGAGGAGATTCCTACTCGGACAGTTCCAGTTGGACCGGCTCAGGTTTTAGAGGGGTTCATTGCCACCCCGGTACTTCAGGATGCTCTGGTCCGCTTAGTGGTCCTTATGGAGAGCATGGCTCAAGCCGGTCTACTTCCTACAATACCAACCGTCTCTCAGGCTAGGGGAGAGGTCCAGACTCCTGCTACCCGCACACCAAAGTAGTTAGCTTCGCAGTTCCAGACTCCAGCACCTCAGGCAGCTAGAGTAGCTCAGCCGGGTATTGTGACACAAGCAGTTGGGGAAGTAGCTATGACTGCCGATGCCTTGTGGAGATTGGATCGGTTCACCAAGTTATTTCCTACTACGTTTATAGGTTCACCATCAGAGGATCCCCAGGATTACTTGGACAATTGTTATGAGGTCCTTCAAAACATGGGGATCGTAGAGACCAATAGGGTTGATTTTGCTACATTCCGTCTTTCTGGTATCGCCAAGACTTGGTGGAGGGATTTTTGCTTGACCAGTCCAGTTGGATCTTCGCCGTTGTCTTGGGCTCAGTTCTCCGAGTTGTTCTTGGAGAAGTTTCTACCAGTTACTCAGAGAGAGGATCTTCGGAGGCAGTTTGAGCGTCTCCAGCAGGGCTCTATGACAGTTACCCAATATCAGACCCGGTTCATCACTATGGCTCGACATGCTATCATGATACTCCCCACCGATCGAGAGAGGGTGAGTAGGTTTATTGAGGGGATAGCTCAGCCTAGTAGAATCAAGATGGCCAGAGAGTCAGGTACTGATATTTCATTCCAGGAGGCAGACAATGTGGCCAGGCGCATTGAGATGGTCTTGTCACAGGGCAGTGGTCAGGGGTCTGACAAGAGACCTCATCTTTTCGGCCGATTCAGTGGTGCCTCATCTGGAGGCAGAGATTTTTTTGGCAGAGGTCATCCTCCTAGACCATACCAGTCGGCACTTCAGGTATCCCGTAGTGCACCACCAACTCCAAAGGGTGATGCCGTGCACTTGTTTGTCTATGTGTTTACTTCCTGTTGCTATTTTTGATACTTAGTCTATTGCTTTGTTCTGTGATTCAGTAATTGTTTTCCCCTTGTCCCCAGCATATTCTTCCCTATTTTACACTTAACTATTTATTTCCTGCCGTTATTCATTTTATATATTATTGAATTGCACAGGTGTTTATTATTGGTCGTGTCCTAGCCTCGTCACTACTTCGCCGAGGTTAGGCTCTGCACTTACTCAGTACATGGGGTCGGTTATACTGATTCTACACCTGCACTTCTTTATGTTGTGAAGATTATGGTACCGGACCCGGTGGACACTGATCGAGGGAGTATCCTTCAGTCCACAGGCGACACAGAGGTAGTCCTGCAGGCGCCCGTAGGCCTTGGCATCACTTCCTATCTCTTTCCTTTCTCTGTCGTTTCTTTGTATTTATGAGACAACTGTATATGTTAATTCAGACCTTTTGTTTTTAGTAATCTTAGTCAGTTTGTGAAGTTGTGATACCAGTTCTGGGGGTTTTGATTAAGGATTTTGTAATATTAATTACTTAAGTTATTGGATTTCATATTTTTTCTTGTTTATTACTTTTCTTTAAATTCCAAATAATAAGGAAATAAGTATGTTAACCAAAACGTTGGCTTGTCTAACGGGTTCAACGTTAGACGCCATCATAGTCCCGTCGGTGGGATTTCGGGTCGTGACACTTCGGTGTGCAACTGATACTTAGTGTCCAACATCACATACGATTGAACGGAAAGAAATCGAGTATACATGCTTCAAGTTGAATCAAGGTCGCACAATAAGGAAAGAAAGAAGGTGAATTTTCCTAGATGTCTTGTAGCCTCTCAAAGATAGGTTTGGATGCCATCATACTTATCCACAAGACTCTACTAGACACTTGCTCATGACTCGTAGAACTTATGAACCAAAGACTCTAATATTAACTTATTATGACCAATAATCCCATCTATTCATGATGGCACCTAACCCTAACATGATAGGTAATCCAAACAATGACTAATACAACTCAAATGAAACTTCATCAATACCAATAAATAAGAAGGTGAGAATCCATTCAATTACCCCAAGGATTGGTAGTACAATTCAAAGCCACTAAGAATTAAAGTTACAATGCCATTACGAAAAAAATACAATATATGTTTGAATATATATATATATATATATATATATATATATATATATATATATATATATATATATATATGGAAGTACAATGTAACAACCGGGCCGGTCGTTCTGTGAGATTAGCCTCGTTTTCCCTGTTTCTGCTTTATCATGTGATTCTTAGCTCCATTATGTTGTTTTGGGTCGGTTGGTTCCTGTTCGGAGTGGTCGTGGTGAGAAATGAGACACTTAGTCTCTTAAATTGGCTTTTTAGTTAGAAAAGTCAACCGGAAGTTGACTATTAGGTAAATGACCTTAAAATGTGGATTTTATTGCTCGGATTGCTTTGTTAGGTGATTTGGGACTTAGGAGTGTATTCAGAATGTTTTACGGAGGTCCGGAGTATAATTAGGCTTGAATTGGCGAAATTGGATTTTTTGGCGATTTCCGGTCGGCAGTGGAAATTAGCTATCGGGGTCGGAATGGAATTCCAGATGTTTGAATAGGTTTGTAGTATCATTTTGGATATGTGTGCAAATTTTCAGGTCATTCAGACGTGGTTTGGGTGGGTTCGTCATCATTGGCGAAATTTGGAAGTTTCTAAGTTCTTAGGCTTGAATCCGTGGTTGATTTAGTGTTTTGGAATTGTTGAGTGAGTTCGAAGTCTCAACTAAGTTTGAATAAGGTTATGGGATGTGTTGGCATGTCTGGTTGAGGTCCCGAGGGCCTCGGGTGAGTTTCGG
>ML282833.1:0-36496 GCA_005239495.1 Nicotiana undulata | reverse complement strand
GGGGGGGGGGGGGGGGGGTTAATGGACCAATTCTTTGATTTTAACTTGGCAGATATTTTTTGGTTTTTAGTTGCAGAGAATTTGTTCATCGCATTCGCGGGTGGGATGCCGCGTTCGCGAAGAGTCATTTTTATTCATCGCGTTTGCGAAGAGGAGGACGCGAACGCGAAGGTCTGAGTGAAGTAGTCATCGCGTTCGCGCTCAAGGGCACGCATTCGCTAAGAGGAGTAAGGCAGTTGGGGGACCCCAAAGTTTTGGTCTACGCGTTCGCATGGAGAGGTACGCGTTCACGAAGGTGAGGCTGGCTAGGCATCACGTTCATGTGATGGGTGTCGAGTTCGCGGAGAGTAAAGAGGAAGAGGAGTTGGTTTGTTCTACGCGAACGTGTGCGGGTGGCTGCGTTCGCGATCAGTAAAGACCTGGGCAGCAGTGTTAAAATTTAACATTGAGGGTTTGAACCCATTTTTCATATTTGGATCTAGAGACCACGAGATTAGGCGATTTTGAAGTATTTTTTCAGAGAATTGATCGGGGTAAGTATTTCTCACTTGGTTTTGGTTAAATTCCATGATTATGCCTTTAATTTCAAATTCAATTTGTGATTTGAGGTGGAAATTGGGTGAAAAATGAAAGAAAGTTTGGGAAATTCTTTTGGGGATTTGAATGGGCATTTGAGGTCGGATTTCGATGGATTTGATATGGGTAAACTCGTGAGTGAATAAGGATTCTAGTTTTGTAATTTTTACCAAAATTCTGAGACGTGGGCACGGGGGTCGAGTTTGGCCAATTGCGAGATTTTTGATGTAATTCGATTATTTACGAGTGATCTTTGTCCCTTTAGTATATATTGATGATATAAATCTGATTTTGGTTAGATTTGGGGCGATTGGAGGCCGAGTCTAGAGGCAAAAGCATTGCGGACTAGGATTTTGCCCGGTTTGAGGTAAGTAACGTTTCCAAACTTGGTTATGAGGGTTCGAAACCCTGAACTATATGCTATATGATTATAATTAAGGTGATGCACATGCCAAGTGACGGGCGTGCGAGCGTGCACCGTGTGATTGTGACCTGGTTCATCCCATGGCACTGTTTAGTAGTTATTTATGGATTGATATTTGTGCTTCTGTCAATGTGGTTAATGTGAACAAGCTAGAGATCATGCTAAGTACTATGTTAAGGCTTCACGCCGATATTGTTGAGACCCGAGTGGTCATTTATTGCTGTCTTCTCATGTGTTTCATTGATGTTATATACTCAGTCCTGTCCTAGCATATCATATCATGTCTCAGTCTCGGTATTGTTGATTTTGTACATTTATCATTGATTCGAGCTAGTTCATGCATTTGTGAGCCCATGTGAGCGAGACTGGAGAGTGATGACTAAGTGAGGCCGAGAGCCTGATATTGAGAGACAGATATGGGATCGGGTTGCACGCCGTGGCGTGTTATATTGATTATGCCTGGATCTGGCTTATTATAGCGCTTGGGCTGTAGGAGCCCCTCCAGAGTCTGTAACACGCCCCCCCCCCTAGCGAGCACAGTGATGATATTGAGGGATGGATCTTCCCTGGACATGGATCTTGTCCGAGTGTTTGTATTCTAGAGATGGATCTTCTCCGTGGGGCTGGATTGGCCTTCCTCAGTACTAAGTGACTACGGTCACCTGTGTATATATATTCCGGGATGGATCTTCCTTGGGCCCTGAGAGCCATATACAGTACTGAGTGTACTTATATGTGAGAGTTGTGAGCACTATGTGCATTTCCACACTGTTGATACATTGGCATGTAGAGTATACTGAGTTATACATGGGTTACTGATCATATCTGACTTATTCTGTTTTCATCCTGTCGTATTTTATTATTTCAGATAGTATTATGTCAGTTTTGTATTTTTACATTGTAGTTATAGTAGCTCATGACTCGGTGACACTAGTTCGAGGATTTGGTTTATTTGTGTGTTAATAATTTTAAACTTTTAATGCTTAATAAAATGAGACTTTTGCTGCAAATATAGTGATCGTTCTGAAAGAAGCCTTAAATAAAATGACATGTGTGGCTTGCCTGATTCCACGATAGGCGCCATCACGACTGAGTATTTTGGGGTCGTGACATACAAATCCTAAACTACCACGAACAAGTGGTAGGTTATAGATGGCGTGCTGGCGCATCTTCAATGTTGTCTTTCGTCATCCACCATAGCTCATCTCCAAGTTCCGCACGCAAGGTGAAAAAGTCTTGTATGAGTACAACCGACCCTATGTACTTAGTAAATATTAAAACTAACTTTGGTAAAGTTGTGACAAGGTTTTAAGTTTGAGATACTCACTACTTAATCTATACAATTCAGTAACATATAAATATACATATCAACAATACTACAATCTAAGCATGAAGTACATATAAGGTCATTAGTGCACATAGAGAAGATATGCATAGATATTTAATAACTGTCAACAATTGAATAGAGAGAAGATATGCATAAATACACAAGACAAGTTACACAGACTAACATATAGAGAAGATATATAGCATAAATCGGTTCATCAAGTGAAGCAGCATATATAGAAGATATGCATAAAAACATGTATACATTATGGAGCTAGCATATAGCGAAGATATGCGGTAAAATCATGTACAAATTCAAGGGATTTTTACATAGAGAAGATACACAAAGCTCAACAACTGATCAATTTTCCCATAATACGTGTCAATTAGAAACCTGTCGATTTCTCACAACCTAGGTATCGCCATCAAGAGAGAAACATGAGAGGGTGACCAAGGGGATGGATCCTTATTCACACATTTCACGAACAACTCACATGCCATAATAATAATCAACATATGAAAAACGCACGTGCCATAGTAAGTAAAGTCCTCACAATAAGCAAAGCATAATTAGGTGAGATGTAGTTACCGTGGTGAGAAGAATTCCGACAAATGAAAAAATCTTAACTCTAGGCTTTCTTAACCATATCTACAATTCTTTACATAATTAGTTGATAATTTATTGTATTTTCATTATTTGTTATTAGTTAGTTTAAGAAAAAAAATATTATTATTTGAATATTTTGGAGAATTGATTTGCTTGAACTCTTGTGATAGATTAAATTGTGATCGATAGGTTAATTCTCTATGGAATTTGGCTCTGGACTCTTAAAGTAGATTATATTTGCAATGATTGCTAGTCCGTTTAATAGGCATAGTTAGACATGATCAAGCCACCTATACTAATAGTAGGTGGGAAAGAATGGTATTTTATATAAAGTAAATGAGGAGGTTTCACGGAGAGAAGTTGACTGTATACTCCAATTTTAAAGTAAACATCTTGAATGAATGTTTGAAGAATACAAGCATGATAAGTCGGATGATAAGCGGTCCATAGTAATAAGCCGCAAAAAAAGATCTTGCTATGGTTGCGTGCACTTGGTTCGACTTGCCAAATGGACTTGGGCACTATTTTAGGCATGGGCCGAACACTTCGGGGAGTTTTCTTTACCTCTTTCATTTTATTTGTATGTCATGCAAAAATGTTGCAATTTGGGGGGGGGGGGGTATGGGTTGTGTATAAGTATTTTTTTGTGTGTGTTTTATTCATTATTTTTAAAAAAGCAAAAAATTCAAAAATAAGTCTTTAGTTTGCTAGGTATAGTCAGGGCGACTCTGAGGTGATATTTCTCGCAGTTCCTCCTATGGCCTCGCCAGCCACTGGCCAGACTTCAATGGAGGTTGTTCAGTCGTCTATCTATCCCACACAATCCCTCGAAACATCCACAAACCTTACAATGATCCCAAACTACGCAAATCTCCTAAAACCTCAAGCATTAAATGCTCATGTGAAAATTACACGTGTAAACCTAAAACCCGTAGAGTATTAACATGGAGAGCCTATTGTTCGATGGAACAAGATTGAAGTTAAGCAGTCCATTACTCAATAGGGATAACAATTAGCAGTGCTGGGCAAGTTCTCGTATGAAAAGCCTGTGATTCAAGAGTTGAGGAAGGTAATTCCCATCCAGTGCTAGTTGAAAGGGACATGTTTGATTGGATTGGTTGAAGATGCGCACATCCTAGTTAAACTATCATTATTGAAGACTATATTCACCTATTATCCAAACATTCCTTTCACTTGAAGGACCAAGGTGACTTAGGGTAAATGCGATGCACCAAATGGAATCTATGGTGGAAGCCAGAAGAAGAGACTCGTATAGCAATTGCGTGGATTACATTCTTGGACTTGCCTCCTAATTGTTTTGGTAAGGAATTTGTCTTATCTCTAGCTAATGCAATTCGTAGGCCTTTACGTGTTGATTTGGCAACTCAAAATGGCACACGAACTAGTTGTGCTAAGAGTAAGTAGAAGTGAGTTCATTAGCTACATTACCCCAAGAATTAAGATTGTCGAAGAAGAGGATGAAAATGGTCCTGAAGAATCAAAGTGGGTAAAAACCAAAATATGACTGATCAGGTCCAAGCCTACACTACTATAGAGTAGCGAGGATGGTCGATACAGTTTTACCCAACTAGGCCGGGATCGAATCCACATGGAGTTAATTGATTTGGACATAGGTTTATATCTAAATCTAGATGCGTGTTTTGTTCCTAATTGCACTTCCAAACATTTTGGTTTTGATTCTACTTCTAATTCTATTCTATTGTATGCAATGATTAAAACTAGGTACAATATTTTTGATGTTGGTTTTCAAGTGTTAAAAAGAGACTAGGGTAGTGACTTCCGCCTAGGTGGGTATCTAACGGGTAGCAAGAATCAAGGGCAAGCTTGATTTGATTAGGGTCGTATTATATCTATCGCACCCAAGTACTCACTCTATACCCCTCGGTAGTTTAAGTGATTTTGTCCAATTTGGATTTCTCAGGTCCAAATGGGTATTCATGCAATTCAAGTGATATTAGCTCAAGTTGGGTATTACTATCTCTAGGTTTAACCCTTTAATTGGGGATATCAATTTCTTGAGTTCACCCCAATTCCTTGTTAACATAGTTTTCCTAGACTTATTCCCTCTTTCTCAAAAAGAGACTAAGTCATAAACGCATGAATCAGTATTTGCAACCACTAATTCTAGCAAGAACTAGGCTAAATATCACTAACCCATAAACATTCAAGCCATAAAATTCAATATTCTTTAAATACCCACACTAGGGTTGGGTCCCAACCCTAACTATGGGTCTAGCTAAAGATGAAAAAAAGATAAAATTCATAATATATGATTAAGATACAAAATTCTAATGTTAAAAGATGAATAACAACAACAACTACAATAACAACAACCCAGTATAATCCCACAAGTAGGGTCTGGGGAGGGTAGTGTGTACGCAGACCTTACCCCTATCCTAAGGTAAAGAGGCTGTTTCCAATAGACCCCCCGGCATCCTTCCCCCCAAGAACTCCCCACCTTGCTCTTGGAGTAACTCGAACTCACAACCTCTTGTTGGAAGTGGAGGGTGTTAAAAGATGCACCTAATACAAAATTTCCTAAAATGGAAGTTCATGTCGTCTCACGTGCTCAGATATTACATAACTTAACCTATAAATGACATAAAGTTGTATTTATACTAAGCTTAAATTTTTGAACAAAAATACCCTTCCAGAGGTTGTGCGACCGTGTAATACTGAATCGGCCTTTCACGGATCTCGAAATAATGCTCGTGACCGCGTTGTAGCTTTCGCTGCCGCACAATATTTGTGCGGTCCGTGTTTCACATCTCTTGGCCCAGTCTTGGTTTTTGTTCACGTTTTGACTCCTTTATGAGCTGATTATGACTCCTTTTGCTCATTTTGAACAATCCCTTCAAGAAAGTATATTACATTAGTTTCTGGGAATACCTTTACACATTTTTGGCCCTAAACACAAGTAAAAGAGAGCAAATAATAGATTACAAACCCTACTTATCAACTCCCCCAAACCTAAGCTTTTGCTTGCCCTCAAGAAAATAAGGTAACTCCCACCTCCGCAAGAAAAAGAAAAGGAAATTTCAGCTTGCCTAAGGTGACTACGTCAAGCATCAATTGGGACTAACAATTACCTTCAACACAAATGAATTATCAACAACTTTTGAGTACCATAGTTCTAATGTGACACTAGAGCATCAAAAGTTGACTCAATTCATCAAGGAAGCTCGCTCTATCACGTAGGTCATTTTGGATCCCAAACTCCTCCTCCTTTAATCTCCATGAGAAAATCTCACTTTAGAATGTAACACTCAAAACAAGGATTGTGAAGAAGTGCGCTCATCACTCTCAGAAGAATGCCACAAGTTCGACTCTAAGTACCATAAGCTTGCTCTTTATGTAAATCACCATTAATTCAAGCTCACTCAAGTTGAAATCATATATGGCTTTTGCAGGAATGTAATGAAGGCTTTTGGATCAAGGTAGTACTTATCGGACTATGATGGTTTAATCTTTCTTTACGCACTCCATTTTCTCATTTCAGCTCATACTTTCTTGACTCTTAGAGTCATATTCTTCTTCCTTATGGGAAACTAGAGAGACACACTATCACTCTTTCTTACTCATGACAATTATTTTTATCCTTTTTTCATCATTCTATGCCTTTCATCACTGCGTTCTCTGAATCCCTTCAACATTCATTTTTTATGACATATTGCTTTTTGGATTTTCTTCCTTTTGTTTGCCTTTCCTTTTCTTCAATTCCTTTTCTTCTTTGTACCTTTTATCACTTTCAAATTCCTCGTCTCTCCCCCAAACTTATTCTTTTGCCAATTGTTTATGAAGAATGCTCAAGAAAGATCGGGTGCCAAGAGAGGGTCATTATAAAACGGATAAAGGCTTGTAATGTGGCTGTTGAATGAAAAAGGCTTAGGCTCAAAGGGGTTTACTAGGGATATCACATTGGTAGGCTACGAAAGCTTTCAAGTTTGACATTGGACCAAGGAGAGCCTATAATCATTTCTTAAGTCGAGCTACACTTAGAATTTTGCCTAGACAAACATTCAGGGCAAGTTCTAAACTCATTGGCACGCAAGTTGGACTTGCAACTAAATACCTTACCTCTCAAGCTACTGGATTGTTAAAGAGAATAGAGTCGAGGGCCCACAACAACCCTAACTAAGATTGAAAGTCACAAATGGCTCAAAAAAACCACTCGATGATTGTTTTAGTCAACTCAAGAGTCTAAAGGTCACAACTAGAGCTATTCTTTGCCAATCAACTTGTTTCTAACCATAAGGCCGAAGGTAAATGTGTTAGTGCCAAGTGAAGCCTACTTGAGACACTATTATTCATTACTACTACATATCAAAGCAAAAAGAAAATGGACTCAGTCCCTTAAGAAGGTTGTCACGCCATCCATCGTTGGGAAGAGCCACTCGATTCACACAACATCCACCTTTGGAAAGAACCGTGGAATTATGAAAACTAAAGGCTTATGGTTCACACAAAATGTAAAAAGAAGATACTTAAGGAAATAAGAAGCTAAGCTATTAGAGAAAAATAACGAAAGAAGTTATAAAGTAAACTACGGAAAGTAAAATGAATAGGTATAAAATGGAGTAAAATGAGTATATACATAATGAAAATGAATATATACATCGAATGGCAAAATTATAGACATACCAAAAGTGAAAATAATGATAAATAAAGATAAAGAAAAATAGTATCATAATTATTACATTCCAAATGTCATCACAAATCAAAATGGACCACCCCCCAAATAAAAAGTAGTATTGTCCTCAATGTTAATAACAAAATAAGATCAAGAAATTAGTAGAGAGTAAAGAGAACTCCCTATGTGGTCTCTGTCTGCATCGAGTCAGGAATATGAGTGGGATCATTAGACTTCATAGGATCATCAGCACCCTCCGTGTCCTCTAACTGGATCTCACATCCTCTAACTGGGGGACGACAGGGTTACTGAGCATCTTGATCAGCTCCTTAGCAGTGTGTGAAGGGTCACCTGGATCCTCAGACTGGCCAGCTGCTGCATCTGCTGCCTGTTCTGCTGGGGCTATCTCCTCCATGAGCAGGTCCAGTGGTATATCTCCAGCAGAGGCAATCTTCTCTACCTCCTTTTTCAGCTTCTCCACTGACTCTTTTGAGGCTTGAGTCTTCCTCATCTTTTTCACCTGCTTGCCCAGATCCTTGATAACCTTAGCATGTGCATCCAAAGTCTCCATGATCTTCTTTTGGTTATCCATGAGCTTCTTCTGGTTGCCCAGAAGCTCCTTCAATGAATCCTCCACTGATGGAGGTACCTGAAGCTGTGCTGGGGCTGCAGACTGTGCTGCTACTGCACTGGATAGGACAGTCAGCCTTGTTGTAGTTGCCTGCATCCAGTTGTTGATGCTGGATAGTGACAGTGAAACCCGTAGGGAATTTTGAGGGTAGGTGGAAGATGAAGGCACATATAATGACACTGAGATGGATGGCCCGGATTAAGGAGTAGGCTTGGTATCTGAAGAACCAACTGATGCGGAAGGCTCAAACCCGGTGGCCACTACCTTTGGCTCTTCAGATTGGCTAGTGGAGGTAGTGGCTTTACCCTTTGCCTTGGGTTGTCCGCTCCTTGGAGGTGATACCAGTAGAAAGGCGTTTTAGCCCACATATTCGTGTCATATTGCCTCTTCTCTACCCCTTGGTCTTCGAGATACTCAGTGATGAATTTAGGGTAGGGATATGATCTTTCCTCCTTGTTGGTTACCTTGGAGATGTTGTAGGAAATTAGGTTTCCCATATTGATTGGGTACCCCGCCATGATGGACGCTACCAGAATCGCCCGGGTTAGGGGGAGGACATTATCATGCTGGCAAGGGTCAAGACGGTTCCACACAAATGTTGACTACCCTTTGGCTTCAAAGCTAAGGGTGTTTTTGACTATCGAAACTCCAGCTGTGAGCCATGCCGGTGTTGTCCCTGGAATGACTAAAATCTCCGCCAGCCATGGACGAGCTACTTCATCCAAGGCCATCTTCTCCAAGTACTGTACTGCCTTGACATCCTCAAATTCGGCATATTCATCCAGAGTTTGGCCATCAAACCGGATCTGCAAGTTCTGAACCTTTGTCACAGTGGTACCCTTTTTGATGTAGGCAACATTCGCATAGAACTCCTTGACAAGGTACTCATTTTCATCTACAACTTTGTCAGTGAAGTACTTCCACCCTTTTCTCTCCTCAATTTGTTTAAGGACATTTGGATTGTGGGTAAGGAGGTCTCTTGTTATAAACTGTCGCTCAAGTGTGAGCGACCTTTGGGTCCACCATTCCCGGAACTTGGCATAAGATGTTTCGCTCAAATATCTATCGGCCCTTACCTCGGGCTTCCTAGACCTAGCCAGACCTCCCACATTAGTATTACCCCCTCTCCCGTCATCCGGGACTTAATCATCATCATCAACATTGATTGAGGAAGCTGTTGAGGCAGGTGTTGTAGCAGGTGGGGAAGATGGCTCCGATGCCTCACTACCTCCCTCTGAGCCATCAGACAACCTAGAAGACAAGGTAGGTTCGTTGACCAATTGGAATGGTTTTGATTGAGCCTCCAGTTGGGGTTGTGCATATTCCCCCTCAGAAGTCTCTTTGGATGAGAGGTATTCACTTGTGTCCGAGGAGTCGGTTGGAGGTCTCACGAGTGTAGTCTTTTTTCCTATTACCCTTTGGACTGATAAAGGCAATGTCTGATTTCCTTTCCCCCGGCCTCAGGAAGATTCTGCCCTCCCTTTGGGTTTGTCTCCTCCACTACGAGAACGCACCATTTTCTGCAACATACAAGTAGTGAAAGATAGTTAGAATTGGGGTTTAATCATGTGCTAAAGTAGTACAGATGAAATGAAAAACAATTCTTCTCAGAACAGGACATTGTGGACCGCACAAAGATGAGTGCGGCCGCGAACTGCCCATTGTGGACTGCGTAAAAGTGAACACGGCCGTGAAGAGGCCATGCTCAGACTACTGGCTCTATGAACTTGATCAATCACGGACCACACAAAAATGAGTGCGGCTGCGAAAGACCAACTGCGGACAACATAAAAATGAAAGCGACCGCGAAGGCAAATGATAGAGTCTCTAATGTTCAAATGCGCGGACTGCAAAAAATTAGGTGCAGCCGCAAAAGACCAACCGGGGACCACACAATAGTGACCGCGACCGCGACCACGAATTCTAAATAATCATCAGTGCCTTGAAGCTAGGATATCACGGACCGCGAAAAATGACCGCGACCACGAAATTCAAATGAATTCGACACTAATGAACACTCTCTACTAGGGTTTTCACTAATTGGGCAAGAATTATTGCAATTAAACATGCAAAGTTACTAACCCCAGCCCCCATTATGCTTACAAACACTACCCATATGTTTTTAAGAAAATATTAAGTATTATTTTGACATTTTTGCATGAATCTAACCCTAACTAAAAAGAAAAATTAAAACAAAGAGAAAAGAAAAGAAAAAGATAAAATCAAATCATTGAAATTAACATACTAGTTGTAAAATGTGGTAGGAAATCTAGACTTTATGAGCATGGGGTGAGTTTGAAACCAAGTAAGGATGCATAGTGCTTTAGGTGAGTTTGAGAGGTTAGGGTTCGTAAAGTGTGAAACGTTTCAAGAACGCACATTTATACTTAGAACCCAGTGACCCCACCGCCTTACCTGAGTGCGGCCGCGAAGTTTTGTCGCGATCCGCACACTTTACTTTTTTGTAGCTCTGCCTCATACGCATTGTCCGCGACCGCATAATTTGCGTGGTTAAAAAACATTTGAGCGCGACAGAGAACTCTTAAGGAGTTTTGACATGCCAACTTTAGAGAGTTTCCATTTTTCCCATTTCAGCTACGCGACCGCGCACAGAATTATGCGGCCGCGAAGTGCTCATGCGGTCTGCGAAATTTTGGGCACGGTCCGCGAAACTCCACCACTTAGACAAATTTTTCCTTGTCAATTTCCTGCACCGCACAACCAATTCCTACATACACTTCACAACCAATTAGTCCAAAACAATGCCTAATCTAATAAGAAAATCAACAGAAAAAAAAAAACACATGGGTTGCCTCCCAAGAAGTGCCCGATTAACGTCGCGACACGATGCATGTTACCATAATCATTTGAAATGGATCAATGCCACAACGTGGCTATCATTAATTTTTCCAAGGTAGTGCTTCACTTGGTGCCCATTGACCCTGAAAATCTCACCATTCTTGTTTTTCAAATCGAGAGCACCAAAAGAAGTTACCTCTACCACTTCAAACGGGCCACTCCACTTTGACTTGAGCTTTCCCGGAAACATCCGTAACCAAGAGTTTAATAGAAGAACCAAGTCACCTTCCTTGAATTCTTTGTTCCAGATAGATTTGTCATGTAGATACTTCATTTTGTCCTTATACAAGGACGAGCTGGAATAAGCATGGAACCGGAACTCATCAAGTTCATTTAGTTTCTCTACCCGAAGATTGGCAGCTACATCCCATTCAAGGTTCAATTTATTCTCTCCACTTGCCTGAGGTGATAGAGGGTTGACACCTTATGAGTGACACCATACATGGAGAGTAAAGTGTCAAAGGCTTTGTTGCAAAAATGAGAACCTCCATCACTAATGATAGCCCTTGGGGTGTCGAACCTTGTGAAGATATTTTTCTTTAAGAAAACCACCACACTCCATGCCTTATTGTTGGGCAAAGCCACAACTGTAACCCATTTAGAAACATAATCCACAACAACAAGAATATAAGTGTTCCCACATGAACTCACAAATGGTCCCATAAAGTCGATGCTCCACACATCGAAAATATCAATCTCAAGGATGGTGGTGAGAGGCATTTCATTCTTCTTGGAAATTCCGCCAGTTCTTTGGCACTCATCACAATGCCTAACGAGCTCGCTGGCATCTTTGTACAAGGTAGGCCTATAGAATCCACATATTAGGACCTTTGTAGCAGTTCTTGCCCCACCATGATGAACACCATAGGGAGAGGAATGAAAACCTTCAAGAATACCCAATTTCTCTTCTTCTGG
The DNA here is from genome assembly GCA_005239495.1 of Nicotiana undulata. NCBI lineage: Eukaryota > Viridiplantae > Streptophyta > Magnoliopsida > Solanales > Solanaceae > Nicotiana > Nicotiana undulata. Next base: position 24,507 of record ML282833.1, on the reverse strand, counting down.
AACACATCTCTGGATAACACCATCAGTGCAAATTCTGAAAAGATATGGCTCGTCCCAATAATAATCCAAGCTGTCCCGTTCGAGTTTCGTACTTTGGCTCGAAGAGAAATCATTCGGGACCATTCCGCTCACAATAAAGTTGGCCCAATCGCAGACCAAGGCATCCAAGTCAAAGACATGGAAAGGAGTTGTTCATTCGTAAACAAATCATTGATCTCGAGGTCATCATAGGTCCTCCCCTCCTTTTCAAAGAGGGATAAGTGATCCGCCACTTGATTCTCACTCCCTTTGTGGTCTATTATTTCAAGGTCAAACTCTTGTATAAGAAGAACCCAACGCATCAACCTAGCCTTAGAGTCCATTTTAGTCATCAAATAACGAAGTGTCGCGTGATCGGTGTGCACAAGCACTTTGGTACCCATGAGGTACGGGCCAAACTTTTCCATGGAGAAGAAAATGGCTAATAGCGCTTTCTTGGTCACCGTCTAGTTGACTTGGCATCGTTCATTGTCTTGCTTGCATAATAGATCGGATGAAGTATCTTGTTGATTCTTTGCCGCAATATCGCTCCTACCGTAACGTCGCTAGCATCGCACATAAGCTCCAATGGTAAGCTCCAATTGGGTGCGGTAATGATGGGAGTGGTAGTCAACCTATACTTGAGTAGCTCAAAAGCTTTCATGCAATCATAATTGAACATAAACTTGGCATCTTTTTCCAATAACTTGCACAAGGGGTTCACCACTTTTGAGAAATCCTTGATGAACCTACGGTAAAACCACGCGTGACCGAGAAAGCTCCTTACTCCCTTGATGGAAGTGGGAGGAGGGAGTTTTAATATCACTTCAATTTTTTCTTTGTCCACTTCAATACCATTCTTTGAGATCTTATGGCCGAGGACAACGCCCTCCTCGACCATAAAGTGGTACTTCTCCCAATTAATTACTAAGTTGGTCTCTTCACATCGGGACAACACTTTATCAAGATTATGAAAACATTCTTCAAAGGAATCTCCCACAACACCGAAATCATCCATGAACACCTCGAGGAATTCCTCCACCATATCCGTGAATATTGCCATCATACACCACTGAAAAGTAGCTGGTGCATTACACAAACCAAACGACATCCTTGAGATTGCAAATGCGCCATACAGACAAGTGAAGGTGGTTTTCTCTTGGTCTTCAGGTGCAATAGGAATCTGGTTATATCCGGAATACCCATCCAAGAAGCAATAATAAGCACGTCCGGCAAGTCGATCCAACATTTGATCAAGAAATGGCAACGGGAAATGGTCTTTCTAGGTCACTTTGTTCAGCTTCCTATAATCCATGCATACCCTCCAACCGGCGATAGTTCTGTGGGGATCAATTCATTTTTATCATTTGTGATCACATTCATGCCCCCGTTCTTTGGGACACATTGTACCGGCGAAGTCCATGAACTATCCGATATGGGGTAGATAACCACTACATCTAGCCAGTTGATGATCTCTTTCTTGACTACCTCTTGCATGGCCTTATTCAACCTCCTTTGATGTTCCATAGAGGGTTTGGCATCTTCCTCCAATATGATTTTGTGCATGCAAAAGGCGGGGCTTATACCCCGAACATCCGCCAATGTCCAACCTATTGCCTTCTTCCTTCTTTGATGCACCGCAAGGGTGGAGTCTACTTGCATGTTAGTTAAGCACGAAGAAAGAATAACATTTAATGTGGAGCAAGGGCCTATGAACTCATACTTGAGGTGTGAAGGCAAGGGCTTCAACTCCAATGTTGGTGGCTCCTCGATTGAGGGATTTGTTGGTGGAGTCTTCAGGTTCTCTAGGTCCAAGGCAAGTTTTCGGGGTCCATATGTGTAGGATCCCATTCATTGCAAAGTATTTGCACATTCTACCAAGCCTCCCTTATCATCCTCCTCATGATTCAACAACACAGCTTCCAAAGGGTCTTCCACATTAATCATAGCACTTGTGTCATCAATAATCACCTCAATCACACGATCCAAAAACAAACACACTTCGTTGCTATTAGGCTGCCTCATTCACTTGCACACGTGGAACACAACTTTTTCATCGTCCACCTGGAAGGTGTTCTCCCCAGCTTCCACATAAACTAAGGCCTTCCCTATAGCTAGGAAAGGTCTCCCCAATGTGATAGGCACCTCGTACTCAACCTCACAGTCAAGTATCACAAAATCCACGGGAAGTATGAACTTGTCGACCTGAACTCCCAATGGCCTCTTCATTGTCCGGTCCGCCATTTTCAACCTCATGGAAGTAGGTCTTGGTTTCTCAATCCCCAATGTCTTGAACACATAATATGACAACAAATTAATGCTCGCTCCCAAATCACACAAGGCTTTGGCGAAATTGACACTACCAATAGTGCATGGAATTGTAATGGCACCGGGATATTCTAGATTTGGAGCCATGTAATGCACAATGTCACTCACTTGATGTGTCATTTGATCACCTCACAGTTCATTGACCTCTTCTTTGTTACCAAGTCCTTCATGAACATGGCACATCCCGACATTTTTTCTAGAGCTTCAACCAAAGGCACATTTATGGACAAACTTTGCTATGAACTTCTCGGCCAACTCATCACAAGTGTGTATGGAATAGTTGGGTAGCCTCTCAAGCCAATATATAGCTTTCCCTCTTAGAGAAAATGGGAAGGGCCTTAACCTTAAAGCGTCCTCAGATACATTCGTCTGCTTGCTTCCCCAACATATGTCTACAAAACCTTTGAGATGCTTATAGGCGTTCTGATGTGGAGATCCGGTGAATAAACCCCTCAGTTCCAATAGAGTAAGCATGACATTTGTTATCTGAAAATGCCCGCCCGAATCCGGGGCGTGACTATTGCACTCGCATAGCCTTCATTGGGCAACACCCGGTGTACAGCCCTGGAAGAGGTGGGGGAGGGTTTGGAATGTTATCATTAGGCTGACGACCTCTACTTTGTGCTTAAGGTTCAAGATGAACCTCATCCACTTTATTTTCATCTACCTCCTCTCGTTGTGGAATATGTTCGAGGGCCTAATTAAGAGCCATTTGGTACCTAAAAGCAATTGACACACAAAATTAGAAAAACAGAAGGAAAGAAAACAAAACACACAAATAGTTAGATATATAGCTAAGACCGTCTAACTCCCCGGCAACGACGCCAAAAATTGATAGGGTCCAAGCTTGCACTACTGTAGAGTAGCGGGGATGGTCGATGAGGTTTTACCCAACTAGGTCGGGATCGAATCCACAGTGAGTTAATTGATTTGGACTTAGGTTTATATCTAAATCTAGATGCGTGTTTGTTCCTAATTACACTTCCAAACATTTTGGTTTTGATTCTACTTCTACTTCTATTCTATTGTATGCAATGATTAAAACTAAGTACAATATCTTTTATGTTGGTTTTCAAGTGTTAAAAAGAGACTAGGGTAGTGACTCCACATAGGTGGATATCTAACGGGTAGCAAGAATATAGGGAAAGTTTGATTTGATTGGAGTCGTAATATAGCTATCACACCCAAGTACTCACTCTATACCTTTCAGTAGTTTGAGTGATTTTTCCTAATTTGGCCTTTTCAAGTCCAAACGGGTATTCATGCAATTCAAGTGATATTAGCTCAAGTCGGGTATTACTATCTCTAGGTTTAACCCTTTAATTGGGCTATCAATTTCTTGAGTTCACCCCAATTCCTTGTTAGCTTAGTTTTCCTAGAATTAGTCTCTCTTTCTCAAGTAGATACTAAGTCATAAAGGCATGAATTAGTGTTTGCAACCACTGATTCTACAATTCTAGCAAGAAATAGGCTAAATATCACTAACCCATAAACATTCAAGCTCTAAAATTCAATATCCATTAAATACCCAGACTAGGGCTGAGTCACAACCCTAGCTATGGGTCTAGCTACTCATGGAAATAGAAGAAATCAAAGATGAAAAGATGATTAAATCCATAATATATGATTAAGCTATGAAAATCTAGTGTTAAAATATGAATCTAATACAAAATTGCCTAAAAGGGAAATTCTAGCAATCTCATGTGCTCAGATATTACATAACTTAACCTAAAAATGACATAAAGTTATATTTATACTAAGCTAAAATATTTGGAAAAAAATAACCTTGCGGAGGTTGTGCGGCCATGTAAGTCAGACCACGACCGCACTCTTGCTTTCACGGCCGCGTAATTTTGATCGCGGTCCGTGCTCTTCACTTCTTGATCTGGGTTGAACATAGTTTCACAGACTGCATAATTTCCATCATGGTCGTGTAGGAGACTACGCGGATGCGTAATTCTGACGCGGACCACACTTTTTTCTTATGCGTAAAATGCAAGCTCTCTGAACCTCAACAATTGTGGTCCATGTAATTTCGATGGCGGCTGCAAAATTTTGCGGACGCATCTTTCTTGTGCGGATCGCGTTCACCTTTTTGCCCAAAAATCCACCTCTCTGAATCTACCTTTCGCGGACCTCGAAATAATGCTCGCGACCGCGTTATAGCTTTCGCGGCCGCACAATATTTGTGCGGTCCGTGTTTCACATCACTTGGCCCAGTCTTGGTTTTTGTTCAAGGTTTGACTCCTTTACGAGCTGATTATGACTCCTTTGACTCATTTTGAACAATCCCTGCAAGAAAGCATATTACATTAGTTTCCGGAAATACCTTCACGCATTTTTTGTCCTAAACACAAGTAAAAGAGAGAAAATAATAGGTTTCAAACATTACTTATCAATGACGACATGCCCAAACATTGTAAAACATGTAAGAAGCAAGGCCACAATGAGAATGAATGCCATATTATTCATCCAGAGTTACACAGGAAGTTTAACGAAGATGGTGGAGGACAAAGTAAGGAGAGGGCTGATGTTATGCAAGGATATGTTATTGGTACACCTATAGCTTCGACTAAGGCTTTAACAAGTGGCAAAGTACTAGGAAAACCTACACCAAATACTACCAAAAAAGCTGGATGCAAAGGAGGAAGAACAAATACCGACGAGACAGTAGAGGTTATATTATTGACAATGCTGGGAATAATACAGCTGAGACAAATCATGAGAACAAGGAGTCAAAAGGAAAGGAGAAACTGGAAATAATGGTGCTACTGAGAAACAACTGTCAAACGTACTAGTGCAAACTAGTAACAAGTTTGCATTACTGGAGGAGGGTGAGATTGAAATACACAAACAAATAAAGAAAGAAGTTGTGGAGAATGTATTACACAAGGAGAAGGTTGAGGTAAGGGAGGCAGCATATGCAACTCCTAGTTCTATTGGGAAAGCTACTGGAAAAGCTACTCCTAAGAAGATTGGGATTCAAATGGCGGATAAAGAAGCTCCTAATCCTAGTGAGACTGGGATTGATGAGGCAAATAAAAAGGAGTCTACAATTGAATGGGTCCATAGGAGATTTGGGGCAAGTAAGGAGGAGCAGAGGGAACTCAATGTCACTATTAATCATTCCTGCCATGAGTTTCCATCGCAAACATATGATGATTCCAAGGACAATGGTGTAAACAATGATGTAAGTTCTGATAGAGCATTATGGAGTGATGAATTAGAGAAGATGGAGGATACTACAACTATAAAATATAGTCCCAGGAGCAAGGAAGAAAGAGGCAACGGGAATGAGCAAAAGGCAGACTATTTGAGCCCTATTGCTATAGTAAACCCTAAGGGTTCACAAACTAGGGTTGAAGTTGTTGAAGGGGCTACTAAACTACCCTGCTAATTCATCACTTGGAGTAGGTAAAGGATAACATGAAGATGCTATTTATATTGAAGGATCACTAGGGGAGGCTTCAACTAAGATAAAAGCTAATGGTATATAAAACCCTAGTGGTAATGTCTAGTTGTTGGCTAAAGATGGAAGTGATTCGGTGGAGCCTTCAGATGGTTTTCAACTTGGGGGTGTTCAAGATACGGTACTAGACCATACAATGAGGTCATCTCATCAAACAGATGAAATTAATATGTCAAGAGGCAATGAAACAGTAACTTATGAGTTGCCTGCTACAGTGAACCCTAACTTGGGTGATGTCTACAATCTTCAGTTCAAGGCAATACAAGAGGAAATGAGAGCCACAAAATTGGGTGATTGGGTGTTCAAGAAGGCTACATTGAAGGAACATGATCAATTTGAACTTGCTACTAAGGCAGGTGCATTTGAAACTGCGTAGAGTAACAATTCCATTCAAATTGCTGCTCCTACAGTTGATGATCCTGGAATTTTGGTTGTGAAAACATTCAGTGTTACTAGCGGTATACTAGATAAGGGCCTTCTCATTAACAACATGGGTCAAAGGGAGCTAGGAATGATAGCTAAAAGCTATGAACCAAATCCATTGGTTCTTCAGGTGGTAGGTGATGACAAGGGTGAACAAGAAGACTTAGGTGAGGATATTGAAGAAGAATCAATGACTGCCAATATTAAACAGGTAGCTAGGGATGGATACATATTACCAAGGTGTGTTGACGCTAAAAAATAAACTAGGAAACCTGCAAGAAAACAAAAGGAAAAGACAGTACCCGTAAGGGTGCAGCCAAAGAGAAGTGGGATCTTTATAACCAAATAATCCTATGGATAATGCTCTAATTTGGAATATGAGATTGATTAACACACAAAACGCTTTCACTAGGTTGCTTAACCTTTACAGAAAGTACAAATTTTATTTGATTGGATTGATGGAGCCTTGACAAGATATTAACAAGCTGGAGGAATATAGAAGAAAGCTAGGATTCATGTCGCCTGTGCAAATATGAATGGAAAGATATGGGAGTTTGTTGATGAAGATATTGATGTGGACATTGTTGTGGATATGGAACAACAAATGACTTTAAAGTTGTTTCACAGAAGCCTAGGAAAAGAATTGATAGTGACACTTGTATATGCAAAATGTGATGTTGTGGAGAGAATTGAACTACGAGATTCTATGCATTACCTTGTTTCTGACATGGAATCACCGTGGCTAGTTGGTGGTGATTTCAATCTGAAGAGGAGAAGTATGGTGGCCTTCCTTATTATCTAAGTGAAGTAGCATATTTTGCATATTGTGTGGACACTTGTGCATTCTATGATATTGTTTTAAAAGGAATTTATACAGTTCATGGAATGAGAGGTCAGATGTGGACTGTATATATAAAAGACATGACAGGTACTTGTCTAATACATAGTTTCCATATTTCTTTCCAGCTTTGGAGGTTGAGCACTTGATCAAGTATGAAGACACTGTCCTAGTTAAGAGGCCATTCAAGTTTCTTAACTTTTGGACAAAACATGATACTTTCCTGAGGTCAGAATTGACACACTGATAGTATGGGCAATCCTTTCATCTTGTTTTGAAACAAGATGAAGAATGTAAAGAAGGTACTTGTGACTTGGAGAAAAGAGACATTTGGGGATACACTTAAATAGAATGCAGCTTTGGAAGATGTTATAAAGGTGCATGAAATTGAGTTTGAGCTTCATCCAACAACTCAAAACAGAGCTAAGTTACATAAGATGGAGGCTGATCTCACTAGATATTACCATCTAGAAGAAGAATTCTGAAGGCAAAATGATGGTGGGAAGTGGTTCAATGATGGTGAGAGAAATACCAAATTCTTTCATGATCATGTTAGAGGAAAAAGAAAGAAACTACAGGTATCTAGAATCCTAAACAACAATGGTAAATGTATTGAATCACATGAAGAGATGGCTAAGGAAGTTGTGGAGTTCTTTCAAGCTCAATTCAATGAGGAGAGGACACCAACAACCTTTGACATAATCAGTCATGTACCAAAGATGATCTCTGAGGAACAAAATGATAGAATGTGGGAAGAACCAACAATGGAGGAGGTGAAGGCTCTTGTATTTGGTCTAAATATGGATAGTGCAAGTGGTTCAAATATATTCACTAGGCATTTTTATCATACTTCATTAGAGATCATTAGTGAAGATGTGTTGAACATGGCGAGAGCTTTCTTTTGTGGTGTTGAGCTTCCAAAATCCATCACACATAGAAATCTTATATTGCTGCCTAAGAAGAAGAATGTAGCAACTTTTTCTGACATGATGCCAATCAGTTGGAGCAATTTCTCAAACAAGATCATATCAAGGGTGATTCATGAAAGGTTATTTGATCTATTGCCTACTCTTATATCTCATAATCAAGCTGGCTTTGTAAATGGTAGGAGTATAGTGGAGAACATTCTCTTAACACCGCAAATAGTGACTAATATAAGACCAAGAGGTAAACCATCCAATGTGGTGATAAAATTTGATATGGCCAAGGCCTTTAATAGGGTCTCATGGGTGTTTTTGACTAAAGTATTAACGTATATGGGGTTTGGTGACGTGTTTATTGATATGGTCTTCACATTAGTGTCAAACAAGTGGTATTCAGTACTGTTAAATAGACAGGAAAATGGCTTCTTTAGATCATCAAGGGGTGTAAATCAAGGGGATGCTTTATCTCCCACATTGTTCATATAGGCTGCAGAAGTGCTTGGGAGAGCTTTTGATGCATTGTTTGACAACCCTAACTTTATAGGGTTTGGAATGCCAAAATGGAGTCAGAATATCAACTATCTCTCATATGCTGATGATAAATTATCTTTAGCTATTCACATTATGGAGCAACCCAACTGATCATGAATGTATTGGAGGAGTATGAAGCAGCCTCATGTCAGAAGGTTAATAAAGGAAAATCAATATTCTATGTGCATAAAAGGGCTCCTACAAATGAAGTCAATATTGTGCATTTTATCACTGAATTTCAGAGACACTTATTCCCTTTCACTTACTTAGGCTATCCAGTATCCTATAGTAGAAGGCATAAGGGATTCTATAAGGATATAATATTCAAAGTGCAACAAAGATTATAATCCTGGAAGGGCAAATTATTATCTATATGAGGAAAGGCAGTTTTGATCTCACATGTACTGGAAAACATGCCTATTCACTTATTGTATGTTGTGAATCCACCCGCATATGTAATTGTTGAGCTACACATGATTTTTATTAGGTTCTACTAGAGTAATTTAGGAAATTCTAGGGCAAGACAATGGGCTTCATGGGATTTTTTGTGTCTACCTAAAGATGAGGGTGGTGCTGGATTCAGATCCCTTCATGATGTGTCTAAATCTCTATTTGCAAAGCTATGGTGGAACTATAGAACTAAAGATACATTATGAACTACATTCATGAGAAACAAATATTGCAAGAAGATCAATGAAGTATTGGTTCCTAGGAGAGCGGGATCACATGTATGGAAGAAAATGATTCAAATGAGAGATCAAATAGAGCATCAGATTTGTGGCAATCAAAACTTCTGGTATGACAACTCTACTAGACTTGGAGGTCCAGATCATTGATGTGATGAATCCATAATACATGTGGATGCATTTTGTAGAATGGAGCATAGAATGAGGCTATGTTGACAGATCTATTGCTAGAGGAGTTAGCTGATCATGTTATGGAAATGATTACACCACCTTCAGCTTACAATCTGAATGAAAAGCCATGGTGGAAATTGGAAACCAAAGGTAAGTTCTCAGTAAAGTCGGCGTGTTAGTACAAAAGAAAAAGAAGATAAGAAAAAAATTTGTACAAGTTTATTTGGGTCAAGGGGTGACCATTTAAAGTCAGCTTCTTCATGTGGAGGTTGTGGAAAGCAAAGCTACCCTTGGATGACTTCTTTTTTTAAGGATGGGATACTTCAAAACCTCAAGATGATGGTGTTGTAGACATCCTAAGGAAGAAACACTGTCACATATTTTCCTAAAGTCTCCAGTAGCTAAATTCATAAGGAAGTACTTTGGTGCTCCAACATGGATTAATATAGAAGGGAAAGAACTTGTTCTATTGTCAATGAATTGAGGGGAAGCCAGTGAATGTCAGCTTGAAGCCAGTGTATCATGCCATACCTTGCTTGACTGTATGGCACTGGTAGAAGAAGAGGAACTCGGGTATGTAAGGGGAAAATGTGTCAATTAGCAGGTTGATTTTTCAAATATCAACCTCCATTATGTTGTTAAAGGTAAGAAGGCCAAATTCCTCAGTAGTTACAATTAACTTGCCAGATTTGCATGATATTTATTGCACCATATTCCTAAGCTGAAGTATACAAGAGTGCTGTGGCACTTGCCACCTGTGGGGTGGATCAAGTGCAATACAGATGGGGCATGTAGAGGAGACAATGGTGAAACTTCATATCCTTTTTGTATAAGGGATGGAATAGGGGATTTCATATAGGCCCAGGAGATTCAATTGAGGATGAAACTAATAATATAACTGAAGCTCAGGCTATTCTGTAGGCTTTAAGATACATGATCCAGCTACAGTTTCCTCCATGCTTAATAGAAACTGATTCCTTCCAGGTTGGACATGTAATAAGGGAAGGTATTAAGTTAGCTGATCATCTAGCTAACTTGAAATTGGAGCAGTAGGCTATGGTGCATGTGCACTCTTTTGAGGAGATGAAAACTCAAGGAAGGAGAATCCTAAATGGTGACACGCATTAGATACCCTACATTAGGGTAAGAACAACCAAGCCAAACTCTACATGATGATGAACTAGGAGAATATGAGAATGTAGTTTAAGATTTTTGTAATGAAGGGAAGGTTTGAATATTGGAAGCCAACTGGAAAAGAAGTTTACATGCTACTTATTACTCAAATCCATTTGGAAGAGAGTAAGGAGGGGGGGGGGGTTATGCTAACATGGTTTGCTATTTTACAGGTATTGTACTTGGAGCTGGATTCTATGTTTTGGTCAAGCCTATTTGGATAGAATCAACATCTTTGATGATCATTCCCACTAGGTGCAACCACTTGATATACCAACTCAAAAAGATAAAAAGAAAGCAGTCGAGGAAGCTTCACACAAATATGTCAAATTGGGATACTTGCATTTAGGTGCGTTCATAAAAACTCGAAAAACCGAACCAACTTGATAAAAAGAACTAATACTTTTAAAGCTTGATTTTTCTTTGGTTTTGAATTTTAAAAACCGATAAAATTTGGTTTGGTTTTGATAAAAAAATAAACAAAAGAAACCGAACCAAACTTACTATAGAAGTAGCTATTTAAATTTATTATTATACACACACACACACACACACACACACACACACATATATATATATATATATATATATATATATATATATATATATATATATATATATATGTATATATATATATATATGTGTGTGTGTGTGTGTGTGTGTTATTATATAATGTTTCTAAAATTTTATATTACATATTAGTATTTTTATACAATGTTTCTAAATTTTTATATTATATATTAGTCGTTATATTTTTTAGGCTAGTTTTTTGCTATTATAGTAATCTAATTATTAGCCTTTACATTCTAATTTGGTTGGTGATTTTATTTTGCTAAGTACAAAAATTTAGTCATGTTAAAAGTAATCAATTTTTAATTCGGTACTTAATTACTCATCACTATTTGATTCAATTATCATCAATATATGTTGGTAAATGATAGATTTCTCAAAGAGAAATTTGTTTGATAGTTTTACGTTAAAAATGTAGTCTCCGGAATATGTGTTTGGTAGTGCATATTTAAGAAAAAAGCTGATAAAATATCGAAAAAAGGATAAAAATTGACTTAATTGGTTTGGTTTGGTTTCAATATTTGAAAAACTGACTTATGTGGTTTGGTTTGTTTTTAGGGGAAACCAATCCAAACCGAACCATGAACACCCCTGCTTGCATTGTGTACCAGTTTGTGACTGAAGGGGAGCAACACAATAAAAGGCATACTTGCCTTAGCATTTACTGCTTCCTGGAGGCTTTACAAATATGTTATAACAGGTTCATGGAAGAACATCGGCAAATGGAACACGTAGGAAACTCACCCTACCTAGAATGGGACATGGGAGTTGGACTCATTTTGCGGGATATTTGAGAATCATTTGGAGAAGCACCCAGGTATCTAATAGTCATATGATCAAGGATGGCAGGCTCAAGAGGATCCATTTCCTAACTTGTGACGACGTAGATTTTCCACAGCCTGGATCATGATGGTACCTAACATCGCACTCGCTAGGCAAGCCAACGTTAGCGTTCTATTTACCTTTTTCTTTTACTTTTTCCTTTATAATTAAAATTCAACAAAACTAAATCATCGGAAATAAAAGCTAAAATGCATAATGAACGGAATTACACTTATACTACTAATAAAACCGAAACTGTTACCACCCTGAAACTGGTGTCACAACTCACGAACATTCTATGAATATCTAATGATATGGGTTTGAAAGAAAATACATCTGTTTGGAAGAGAAAATAAAAAAAAATGTAAAGCATGGGAGGGGACGCTAGGGCCTGCAGACGCCTGCCGGACTACCTTGGGTCTCCTGGACGAATATCTGCAACTGACCCCTCGATCAGCCACAATCAGCTCCAAAATTTGCACAGAAGTGCATAGTGTAGCATCAATACCACCGACCCCATGTACTGGTAAGTGTCGAGCCTAACCTCGACGAGGTACTGACGAGGCTACGGCGGGGCGTTTATAATATAACCTTTATACATTGTATAATTAAGCAAAAAGGAAGTACTAAATGAAATGAAACAGTAACTTGCAATAAATAAATAAGGGACCCAACTTTCTTTCCAGTACTCAGCTATAACTAATCCTTAAGAGAATTCCAATGTTACAGAATTAATTCACAGTAGAGACAGAATATGAAAACAATAAAATGATGCGGCGTGCATCCCGATCCCAACATATAAACAGTAACAACATGAACATTCACCCTTATTACTTCTGTTGCGGCGTGCAACCCGATCCCACCTGTCCACCCTTATTACTCCTCAATATATCACCCTTATTCCTCCTGTTGCGGCGTGCAACCCGATCCAACCTATCCGCCCTTATTATTTCTTGTTGCGGCGTGCAACCCGATCCCACCTGTCCACCCTTATTACTCCTCAATATATCACCCTTATTCCTCCTGTTGCGGCGTGCAACCCGATCCAACCTATCCACCCTTATTATTTCTTGTTGCGGCGTGCAACCCGATCCCACCATATAATCACTAATCACACCATTGTCGCGCCCCCTTTTTCCAACTCCTTTCGGGGTCGGTCAAAGGTTCTTGACATTATAGGGACAACTCGCTTCTTTTTGGGAAAGGGGTTTGCAAGTTTTGAAGAGTCGCCACCTAACGAGCTTAAGGTGCGTTAGGGCACTTATTTGGGGTCATTTACAAACAAATTTTGATAAGCAGAGATAGGGTAAGGGCTTAAAATTATTCCAAAGGGAAGGTGTTAGGCACCCCTCAGAATCGACAACTGTGGTTCCCGACCAAACAAATTTTGTGAATTTGTACAAATAGGCAATTAATGTTTAAGGAAATAAGGTAGTTTTGAAAGATTCGCAGTCTAAGCACACATGTATTACTACGTTAAAAATATTTAAAAGCTAAGTAGCATTTTGGAAAGAGTTACATTCTAAACATGCATATGGGATATGGGGATGTCCTAGGTTTGTTTGTCATATGGATCACATCAATGAAATACCCGGTATGTCACTCCTAAAAAAGGGGCTACACGTGGTATTAGCGCACCGGTCATCATATCCATATCTACCCTTCCAACACCGTAAAGGTAATTAAAATGAGTGTTGGTCAGCGACCTCTATTGCGTGTTGTTACCCGTCCCTTCCTATAGTCTTAGAGAAGTTTAGGACCTCTATCCTATGAGGTAGGTTCTAGGAAGACTCCTGGGTTCAAAGGCAAAATACTAAGGCGACATCTAAAAACAAATAGGACTGCAATTAAGGGACATCACAGAAGGCAGATAGAAGGCTCAGATTGTAACGACCCGACCAGTCGTTTTATGTTATCGAACCCCGTTCCCCTATATAAGTCTTCCCATAGCGTCTTCTTGTGATTTGTCACTTGCGGGGACTGGTGGTTCAGGATTTGGAAGTGTTTTGAGCAATATAGGAACACTTGGTTGGCCTATTTGGCCAAGTTTGACTTCAGTTAACATTTTTAGCAAACGATCTCGGAATCGAGTTCCAGTAGTGTCAGTGGCTTCGTATGATGATTTCCGACTTGAGAGTATGTTCGGCTCAGGTTTTCGATGACCCGCGAGCATTCCGGCGCCCGAAATGGAAATCAGGATTTCCTTATGTTTGAAATTTGGCTTGGGACGTGACTTTATTCTATCGGGGTCTGAACAGAATTCCGAGACCGGGAATAGTTCCGTTATGTCATTTATGACTTTTCTAAAAAATTTGAGGTCATTCCGAGTAGTATAGGCCCGTTCGGTGCATTGAAGTGAATTCTTGAATCTTAAGTTCTTAAACTTGATTCAATTTGGTTTTGGGGTTGAATTCTTAGTTCCCTGGTTGTTTTTCACATTCCAGAAGTTCGAGCGAGTCTGTATCATGAATACAGACTTGCTGGTGCCTTTGGACAGGGTCCCGAGAGGCTAAGGTGAGTTTTGGACCCCCGAGAGCTAAGTTGGAAAAACCAGATTTTTGCTGTCTGGTTTCCTTCTTCACGATCGCAGAAGGTGGGTCGCGATTGTGGAGAAGGAATTTGGCTGGGCTGCTGATTTTTCTTTGCTATCGCAGCTTCCTCTTCGCGATCGCGGAAGGTTGGATTCCATGCCTTCGCGATCGCAGCCCCATCCTCGCGATCGCATAGTGTCTAGTCAGGGCCGGGTACAATTGTTCTTCGCGATCACAGGACCTCTACCGCGATTGCAGGGCCTTTGTCGCGATCACAGTGAAGGAATTACTGGGCAGTTTTATTAAATACGAGACTTTGCCTATTTCCTCCATTTTCATCTTCCTCCTCAAGTCTTTAGAGAGCTTTTCAAGGAATTTCCACCATTGTTATTGAGGTAAATAAATTCCATGGTTTTACTAAGTTTCAACATTATTTCCTAGCTAATTTTCTCTTCTAAATCATCAATTCTTGAAATTTGGTAGTAAATTAGGGCTTATGGGAGAATTAGTGAATTATCCGTTCTAAGCCATGAATTCATGTATAAATCACGTAATTATGATCCTTAGGCTTCGGGTAAGTGATTCCTTTGAGAATTTTCGATATCCGAGCGCGTGGGCCTGGGGTTGAAATTCCAAAATGCTTCAAGAATGCCTAATTTTGGGTTTATTGGTTGATTCTTCTTCTTTGAACTTAAATTGATTCAATTACGCTATATTTGGTTAGTTGTGAGCCGTCGAGGGTAGACTTCGTAGATTTCGGGCGCATCCTTGATTCGAGGGTTGATTTCGTAACGAGGTGAGTCTCCTTTCTAACCTTGTAAGAGGGAATTGTCCCCTTAGGTGCTATAAATGCTATGTGTACTTGTTTGGGAGCTACGTACGCACCAAGTGACGAGAGTCCATACGTAGCGGCTATTATTGTTGTGTCCGGGTAGTTAGGCCACAACATGTTCATTGTTCTTCCTTGTCCTGATATATATATATGTTATGTACTCCTGTTGTGCATAGCAATATTTCATCTAAAAGATTTCGTGATACTTGACTCGAAGTAATTGTATTTGTGTATCTATGGGATCGGGCCATACGCCACGGTGGACTTGCGATTGTTCTGTACCTATATTGGTATCGGGCCGTACGCCACGGCGGATTTGAGAGTGATTATACCTATATGGGATCGGGCCATACGCCACAGCGGAGTGATAGGTACTTGTATACGTATATGAGATCGGGCCGTAAATCACATCGGGTTTGGAATACTTTATGGGAGCGGGCCATACGCCACAGCGGATCTAAGACTTGGTTATTATTGGTTCATTCCGGTGGTCCTACCCTTGAAAGCGCGTTATTGCTTAATTCAGTAGTTGTTTGGATTTCTGCTCTTGATATGTACTTATTGCTTATTTCCTTACATGTCTAATGTATTTCATTACATTCTATCATATGTTATTACTGTTGGACCTTAGTGAGTATCGAGTCGACCACTCGTCACTACTTCTTCGATATTAGACGGGATACTCATTGGGTACATATTTATTTAATATGTACTCATGCTGCACTTCTGTACTTAACTGTACAGGTACTGAGGTCGGTGCTTCTGGTTATTATACCGGAGATAGATCCTGAGCTAGTGGACTCGACTTCACGGTGAGCTGCTTCTTCTGGCGGTTTCCAGCAGTACCATGGAGTTTTCCTTTTGTGTTTTCCCGTCTATTTCATTCAGACAGTGGGATTGTATATATCATCTTTTGGTTATTCTGTTAGCATGCCCGTGACACTAGTTCCTGGCACACACATGTAGTGTGTATTTTGGGTTTTGGGTTGTATATTCATATATATGCTTATCTTTTGGCCCACGCATCATTACAACTTTATTATTTATCACCGGGTTATCATTTTTGGATATCATGTTTAAAACTGTTTAAAACCGATAAACGTTGGAATACTTAATCAATTGGAAAGGGTAACACTTAGTGATTTTGTGTTGGCTTGCCTAACCCCGCAGTTGGGCGCCATCACGACCTAAGTTAGGATTTGGGTTGTGACACAGATATACCTCCACAAGTAATGCACATAGACAACACGACTCATACACATATAAGGCCCATATTTTGTTTCAGAATCCTAAGGCATGATATCTAGGTGATTTTAGAACATAACAGAGAAACAAATTTGTTCCATGATTCAGAAACGGAGTCCTAATCAGTCTTGCCTACTGATTTTAAACTCGTTGATAGTTAAGAAGTACATATAAAGAAGCGGATTTCCAGTTTTTAACAAATTTAGTACCTAAGGCTTGCCTAGGTGTAAGGCAATGTCCCAGTTATTAGAGTTATTTATAGAAGCTGTTTGAATTATAATACTAAACACGCTGTCCTAAATGTCCAGAATTCAGGAATTGTTACCAGCTGTGTGAATCTGTTTTTATCAATAATTAAACTGGAGATGCCTAAGTGGATATGAATTCAATCCTACAAGTATGGAATCTAATGCATAGAGAATGCATAATGATGTATATGCAGGACCTAAGCAGCATTTTCTAAAGGCATAAAGTTACAATGTTTGATCATGCTTTCAGAATTTGCAGCAGGTATGAGGATGATTTGTTTATTAGCGTTGCATTATCCTAAGGCAGTATTTCTAAGTGTACATGATAGCGTATAACATGATGGCGAAGTACTACTTATTAGCATGTTTTAACACAGAATTTTATAAGTGATATAAGGATGCATATGCTAAAACAGTAAACAAGGGACCTAAGTGTAAAGACCCGTAAAATTTCTTGCTTAAAATAATGGCCGAACGAGTCCCCGAGTTGCTTTTACTGTGGAAATTCCTAAAACGGACCTAATTTGAACAAAAAGTACCCTGGGAGCTAAGGAATTAAATTTTCCAGAAATTGGGTGTTATGCGACGCACTATGCGATCGCATAACGTGTATGCGGACCACATAGTGGTCGCATACATAAGCTGATTACTGCCCAACTGAAGGACAACTATGCGGTCCGGTCTGCGACTGCATTTCGGTTCTGCGGATCGCATAGCTGTCGCATTATTGCCTTTGAGTTTTGGGGAGTGGTGTTATGCGACGCACTATGCGATCGTATAACGAGTATGCAGACCGCATAGTGGTCGCATACCTGGGCAGATTGTTTTCAAATTTTGGCCCACCTGAGGGCCATTCTGCGGTCCAATATGCGGGCCGCATGTTAGGAATACGATCGCATTCCTGAACGCATATTCGACACGGTCTTTTAATTTTCTAAATTTTTATACCCGACCCCAGTTTAATTTAACTCCTGCCCCCTTTCATTTTAACTGGTTTCTAAACAAAATAGAGAGAAGTGAGAGTGGGTTCTAGGGAGAGAAGTCCTCATCTTCCCCAAATTGGTCCTCCATCTTTACCCAGGCTTGGAAATTTTTCGAGTAGTCGTCATCTTCTTCATCATAAGAGGTAAGTCTTCACCCTATTTTTCTCAAATTCTAGGAATTTAACTAAGAATAAAACACACATTGGTTGGTTCTTGAGAATGGAAGTTGAGACCTTGCATGCATGTGAATAATCTTCCATAACTTAGTAAAGGGAAGCAAGTAGAGTAATCTTTCACTAAAAAGGGGTTTAGTTAAGATAAGGGATCACATAGTGTTTGATAAAATGCTCAGATAAATTCGAGACTCCTAATTCTAAGGTAAATATGTCGCAATGTGAACTAGATTGACGGTGCTAGACGGTTCGGTGAATTGCGATAGAAATTAAAAAGGGGAAACTCGACTCCAGGTATGTATTGCTAACTTTAATCTTTGTCAAATCGCTTTGTGGTGTCCTAGCATACGGTACGTGTATTGGTGTGAATGTGTGCAACTGGTTGTTCGAATTGTGTTGAAGCGTGAAGTGTATTCCTTGTCTGTCTTTAGTTGATCACCACACTACTATGCTATGTGAAATGATGCTAGTAGGATAATGAATCCAAGAGTATGAATGTATATGCTAAAGGCTGTGTAACAAGTAATGAAAAGGAGTTGTGGTGTGATGTAATTGAATAAAAAGGTTGTGGCAATATCGTATATGATTCACTGTTTGGTAAGGTTTGTTCTGGCATGATTTTCTTTTATACGTATTGTGGGTTGTAAAGAAGATGTATTCCTATTGCTCAAATTTTCTGTGATTGAATTGTGAATTGTCATTGTTGATATGAGATATGATTGTTTGGTGGGATCGGGTTGCGCTCCACAACAGGAGGGATAAGGGTGATACGTGAGAAGTGATAAGGGTGTGATGTGATTGTCCGGTGGGATCGGGTTGCACGCCGCAACAGAAACAAAATAAATGATTGTGATTGTCCAGTGGGATCGGATTGCACACCGCAACAGAAACATAATAAACGATTGTGATTGACAGGTGGGATCGGGTTACACGCCGTAACAGAAGAAATAAGGGTGAAATGTTGAGAAGGGATAAGGGTGGAATTGCGATTGTAATTGTGATGAAGTGAAAATCGTGGAACTTCCATTGTGTTTCTTTCTATATCTTGTGTAGTGATTGTGTGACTCTCTGTCTGTCTCTTTCCTGTGCATTGTTGAGTTTACTTAGAGTAAAGCTTGTTCATACATACTAGTACAATTCAAATGTACCGACGCCCCTTTTGCCAGGGGAGCTACATTCTTGTGATGATTGTAGGTGGTTCTATAGCAGGTACTCCAGCCCACCGACAGTAGTGCCTCCTCTACGTCCTATCAGCTGTTTTGGTGAGTCCCTCTCCTCTCGGGGCCCTGTGTGGTTCATGCCACCTCTTCTTCTGGATTTTTATTTTGGTATTTGTGTAAGGTATATCCGGAGCCTTGTTACCGGCAAGTATTATATAACTCTTTCGTACTCTTAGAGGCTCCGTAGACAGGAAATGTGGGTTATGTACATATGTATTTTGGTTAGTATGACTTGTAGACCACGTTAAGTAAAACTGTGTGTTATGATATTTTGTAAGTATTGTACCACATGTTGATAATGACAGAAATCTATGATTTAATTTCAGATTGTAAGAATGTGTCTAAATTATAATTGAATAATGTACATTGGAATCTCGGGATAATATGTGGGATGGAAAAAGGAATCCAAATCCGCTTAACTGGGGCTACCCGGTCAAGTGTTGGTCGTGTCCCTCGATTTTGGGGCGTGAAAAACTTGGTATCAGATCCTAAGGTTTTAAAAGAGTCCTAGGATGTCTCAGAGCCGTGTCTAGTAGAGCCCTTCTTATCGGTGTGTTTTTGACCACATCTATAATTAGGGGGCTACACGGACATTTAGGAAATTACTCTTTTCGTTGTTATTCTATATCGTGCGGTTAGGTGGAAAGTGCAAATGTCCTTGTCTAATTTGTGCTTTGTTCCGAAATTTTCAGTAATGGAACCAAAGAAGAGAGCTAGAATCGGCCTTGAGGCCAATGCCACCCCAAGTGTGGTTGTGAATCATGTACCTGGTAGTGCGGGTGAGAGTGACTCACCGGCCTTGAATCTGCCGGACCCTTCTATTCCGGATCAAATCATTCCTATTCCTACGGCGGCTGAGGGTGCTGCAATCCCTCCCGCTGATATTCCTGATCCCTCTACCGTTCCAGCTTCCAATCCCGGTACGTCCGAGGGGGACCTCAGAGGATCTATTCATATGTTAACTCAGTTGGTGACCGCTCAGGCCCAAAGATCTCATGCTACCCCTGCGTCCCCCAGCGGACAGGGAGATTCCACCAGCTCCAGAGTCAACCAGTTTCTGAGGTTGGCCCCTCCAGAGTTCTCAGGTACGGATCCAGAGGCTGATCCATAGGATTTTCTTGATGAGATATACAAGACCCTTCGGGTGATGAAGGCTACAGGGACAGAGGGGGTTGATTTAGCTTCGTACAGGCTGAGGGGAGCAGCATATTCCTGGTTCGAGATGTGGGAGGGTTCCCGTGGGGAGGGAAGTCCTCCGGCTAGATGGGGCGAGTTCTTGGATGCGTTCATGGATAACTTTTTGCCTGCCGAGACTGTGGCAACCCGTGCTACTGAGTTTGAGGTCCTCAAGCAGGGCAGTATGAGTGTTTGGGAGTACCACATGGAGTTCGTAAGGTTTTCCAAGTATGCTCCCCAGTTAGTGTCAACCAAGGATGCTCGAGTTCGACGATTTGTTCAGGGTCTCAGTCCTTTGGTTTTGAATGAGGCTGCTACAGCGGCTTTGCACTCGGACATGAATTATGGGAAGATTGTGGGATTCGCCCAGGCTACGGAGGCTAGAAAGTTGAAGATACGGGAAGACAGGGAGAGTAGCAGCAGAGCCCGGTCGGTGGGTCACTCAGGGAGCGCTGTTTCAGGGGGGAGACCAGTTCAAGGGAGGGGGCCATCAGGGCCATCCCAGTCTTATGCACAGTCCTCAGCCAGTGCACCGCCATTCGTGCACCATTATCAGCCGAATAGTCAGTGGAGACTAGGATCCAACAACAGGAGGCCCCATCAGTCAGGTCGTCCCGAAGGAAGGTTCCAGCATCAGGGGAGGGCTCTGTGCCCTTAGTGCGGAGGGTTCCATACTGAGGCCTGTTATTTGGATCGCCTGATATGCTACATGTGTGGGGTGAGGGGTCATCTTCAGCGGGATTTCCGTGCGCCCAGCCAGGGCATGGGTAGAGGGTTTGCCCAGTCATCTGGTTCTTCAACCGCCACATCTTCAGTGCGTCCTCCAGCTCCAGCAGGACATTGTGTAATTAGGGGTGGGGCTCGTGTTAGAGGTGGAACCAGCCGATTCTATGCTTTGAGTGGTCGCCAGAACGCGAAGGCTTCTCAAGATGTAGTCACAGGTATTCTAAATGTTCAAGCACTTGATTTCTATGCTCTCTTTGATCCGGGGTCCTCCTTGTCCTATGTTACCCCGTTTATTGCTTCATGTTTTGGGATAGAACCCGAACAACTTCATGAACCGTTCTCTGTATCGACTTCGGTTGATGCTTCTATTACAACAACGCGATTCTATAAGAATTATGTTGTCACGGTATGTGGTCGCGTTACCACGACCGATCTTATTGAGCTTGAGATGGTAGATTTTGATATAATTATGGGAATGGACTGGCTTTATTCGTGCTTTGCTAAGCTCGACTGCCGAACGACAGTCATGAGACTTGAGTTTCCTAATGAGCCGGTTATTGAGTTGAAGGGGAATGGTGTGGCGCCGAAAGGTAGGTTTATCTCCTGCCTTAAGGCCTCGAAGATGATTAATAAGGGTTGTATCTATCATTTGGTCCGGGTCGCGGACATCGCTTCAGAAGTGTCGCCCCCCGAGTCCGTGCCAGTCGTGAATGAGTTTCTTGAAGTATTTCCAGACGAGCTTCCAGGGATTCCGCCAGATAGAGAGATCGATTTTGGGATTGATGTACTACCAGATACGCAGCCAATATCTATTCCACCATACAGAATGGCGCCAGCAGAGTTGAAGGAGTTAAAGGAGCAGTTGAAGGATTTATTAGATAAGGGGTTCATTCGACTGAGTGTGTCGCCGTGGGGTGCTCCGGTTATTTTTGTTAGAAAGAAGGATGGGTCGCTTCAGATGTGTATTGATTATCGGCAGCTCAACAAAGTCACTATCAAAAACAAGTATCCATTGCCTCGAATAAATGATTTGTTTGATCAATTGCAAGGTGCGAGGTTCTTCTCCAAAATTGATTTACGGTCTGGGTATCATCAGTTGAAGATCAGGGAGCAGGATATTCCTAAGACCGCCTTCAGGACTCGTTATGGTCATTTTGAATTTCTGGTAATGTCCTTTGGGCTGACCAATGCTCCAGCAGCTTTTATGGATCTTATGAATCGGATTTTCAAGCCATTTCTAGACTCCTTCGTGATTGTTTTTATTGATGACATCCTTGTCTACTCGCGGAGTCGGGAAGATCATGTTAATCACCTCAGAGCAGTCCTGCAGGCTCTTCATCATCATCACATGTATGCTAAATTTTCGAAATGTGAGTTTTGGCTAAAATCAGTCGCGTTTTTGGGTCATGTTGTTTCCAGAGAAGGGATTCAGGATGATCCCCAGAAGATCGCGGCAGTGAAAGATTGGCCTAGACCAATGACCCCAACGGAGGTTCGCAGTTTCTTAGGTCTAGCTGGGTATTATCGGAGGTTTGTGGAGGGATTCTCTACCCTCGCCTCCCCATTGACTAAATTGACGCAGAAAGCAGTGAAGTTCCAGTGGTCCGATGCTTGTGAGAAAAGTTTTCAGGAATTGAAGTCGAGATTGACTTCAGCACCGGTATTGACCTTGCCAGAAGGTATAGAGGGATTTGTGGTTTATTGAGATGCTTCAAGGGTTGGTTTGGGGTGTGTGTTGATGCAACATGGGAAGTCATATCGTATTCTTCAAGGCAACTCAAGAATCACGAGAAGAATTATCCGACGCATGATTTGGAGCTCGGGGTTGTGGTGTTTGCATTAAAAAATTGGCGGCATTATCTTTATGGAGTCCACGTGGATGTGTTCTCAGACCACAAAAGTCTTCAGTATTTATTCAAGCAGAAGGAACTAAATCTGAGGCAGCGTAGTTGGTTAGAATTGCTTAAGGATTATGATATGAACATCTTGTACCATCCAGGAAAGGCAAATATGGTGGCCGACGCTCTCAGTCGGAAGTCTATGGGTAGTTTGGCTCATTTTGAAGCGGATCAGAGGTCCTTGGCTAGGGAGGTTTATCAATTGGCCAGTTGGGGGGTTTGTCTTTCGACCTCAGGCGAAGGGGAGGTTATGGCGCACAATGGGGCAGAATCATCACTGGTAGCGAAAGTCAAAGAAAAGCAGTTTAGTGATCCAGCATTGGCACAGTTGAAGGAGGCAGTTTTGAATAACAAGGTTTCGGCATTTTCACTCGGCAGCAATGATGGATTGTTGCGATGTCATGGTAGGCTATGTGTTCCAGATGTGGATAATCTTCGGGAGAGGGTAATGTCGGAGGCTCATAGCTCCAGGTATTCTGTGCACCCAGGTTCTATGAAAATGTATCATGATCTCCGGGAAATTTATTGGTGGAGCGGTATGAAGAGGGATGTGGCAGACCTTGTATCCAAATGTTCAAATTGTCAACAGGTGAATGCCGAGCATTAGAGACCTGGTGGGTTAACCAAGCTTGTGGAAATACCAATGTGGAAGTAGGAAATGATTAATATGGATTTTGTTGTAGGGTTACCTCGCACTCAGCGCAAATTCGACTCGATTTGGGTGATAGTGGATTGACTTACGAAATCAGCTCACTTTTTGCCAGTCAAGTCCACTTATACAGCGGAATAGTATGCTCAATTGTACATCAAGGATATAGTTAGACTTCATGGCACTCCGGTTTCTATTATCTCAGACCGCGGGGCCCAGTTTACAGCTAATTTTTGGCGGAAATTTCAACAAGGTTTGGGTACTCAGGTAAATCTCAGCACGACTTTCCATCCACAGACTGACGGTCAGGCAGAGCGGACTATTCAGACGCTCGAAGATATGCTACGGGCTTATGTTTTAGACTTCAAGGGTAATTGGGATGATCATTTGCCGCTTGTCGAGTTTGCTTATAATAACATCTTGTCACGACCCAAAAATCCCACCTTCGGGCCATGACTGCGTCTAACGTTGAACCCGCTAGACAGACCAACGTTTGAACTAAATAAAACTTATTAACAACAANAAATACGAACAAGATAACCAAGGCTTCGATGGCCCACCATATAAAATTTAACAAAATAACCCAAAATACAACATAGCACTTTTTGAAATAAAACCCATAAACAAATCCCAGAACTGGTGTCACATACTCACGGACTATCTAAGAGATTACTACAAACAAAAGGTCTGAAATAAATACATAAGACTATCTTTGAAATACAAGGTAAGACAGAGCTGAAAGTGGAAAGTAGAAGGTGACGTCAAGGCCCACGAACGACTGCGAGTCTACCTCAAGTCTCCTGTGTGACTAAATGAGATGCTCCGATCGTCAGTGATCTCCGGGTCCGGCTGCATAGTCTGCACAACATAAAGA
>ML282830.1:0-20433 GCA_005239495.1 Nicotiana undulata | reverse complement strand
TATTAAAAAAATATGAATTTAAATTATAAAACAAACACATAATTATTAATGATAGTTTGGTGCTACTGGGACTCAAATATCGAGCCTGGAACCCATAGGTATAAATATTGTATAACTCTAAAAATTGTGTATCTCAAAAAAGTAATATTTAATATACAGAATAAACATGCAATTAATGTTGTTTTAATTTACAGTTGACGACATGGACCCAACCATACATCCCGGCCCTCGGACGTTGGATTTATTATCCCTACAACCCCATCATAGATCCGAGTATATATGGGACGGACAGTTGCTTACGCAGACTTTCCACGCTAGGAGAGTGGATCTATTGTGGGACTTTTTGAGTACTAAAGGTACATCACCGCGTGGTCCATTACCTGGAGGAGATAGGATTATATAGGATTATTAGGATTGGCCGGATACAACTCGATTGGGTTTTGATCACGACGTTAATTGAGCGGTGGCGACCGGAGACGCACACTTTCCACCTGCCCATCAGCGAGGCCACCATTACGCTGCAGGATGCTGAGATTTTATATGGCCTGTCCGCTGATGGCATGCCAGTTTTACTGCCTGCGGCCATGAGATATTATTTGCGGCAGGCTTATTGGGATATGCTGCACCGGCTCACGGGTTTCAGGCCGGAGGACGAGACTGTAGCATCTGGGTCAAGTCGTATACAGTTGACCACCATTAGAGATTGCCTGGAGCAGATCCACCATACTATCACCGATGAGTCAGCAAATGTGGATGTCATACGATATACGAGGCTGCTTTTTCTCCTTCTACTAGGGGGGTCTTGTTCCCGAACACTTCAGGGAACCTAGTGAGCCTCCGTTTCNGGGGGGGGGGTGTTGTCGTCTCATTCTTGTATAGGTCGATGTGCTGGGCTTGCATCGGCACACAGAGAGACATTTGTGGCTTCCTGCCGCTTTTACAGGTGATAACATATTCAAATTATATGTCCACTAGTTACAATTCTACCTATTTATAGTTAATCTTATACTTTACGTCAACTTTTTATGTTAGGTTTGTGCCTGGGAGCGATTTCTGCAGTTTCAGCCACCTCTACCACAACTACCGGCTAATGTAGAAATTCCGGATCTCCCTCTAGCCTGTAGGTTGGTTATGCGTCGTACTCTTGCACAAGAGTATGATGCCCATCATAATCTCCCCCTCTGCAGGGATGTGTTGAATCTGCTAGACGACGCACAGGTGAATATCTAACTAAACTTAAGTTAAGTATAGATTAACTTAGTGTTGCGCATACTAACGGTTTGTGTTCTTATTTGATAGTTCTTCTGGACGCCGTACAACGATGAGGTGATAGATACCCTGCCGGCGTATTGCAGGTTCGGCCGACATATTTGGAGGGCTTCTGTCCCGCTCATATGCCTCGATATTGTCGAGCATCATGCCTCCGAGCGGGTATGTCGTCAGTTTGGCATGTCACAACCTATACCGAGTCCGCCTGCATGGGATGCTTTATATTATGAGAGGGATGATCGATCCAGGGCGGACGACACATTTATTGCATGGCTTGATGAGCAGTTGGGTACTTGGGACAGACGAGAGGACTTTACCCCACCTCCAACGAACTTTCCTATTCAGACTTATATGGCATGGTACCGCACTATTTCCCGACTTTTTATCGGGAACCCAGTTCATCTGCCACACGGTCGGTACATCCCATACGCCGGGAGACACGAGGCCCCGGTATGTTTTGTGTTATTATTAATTATATACCTGTAATTTAGTGCCAAATATGTAGTTTATATTTTATACTTTGTGCAGGCGATTGGATTGCATACTGTCTATCATATGGGGCAGCAGATGCAGAGTCATGTCGACGATACTGTGGCCATGCAGGAGTATAGTCGTCGATTGATGGAGGTGGATGCCCGGACACTGCAGCGAGCCCGATCGGATCATCCTTTGGCTCACGAGGCTGATTATATGGACCCAGCGCAGTACCAGCGAGGTCGTGGTATCCCACGAGCTGGCGGTGCCCGACGAGCAGGTGGTGCCGGACGACGTGGTCGTCGGCGGAGAGGAGGTGGTCCCCAGCAAGGGGGCGTTGAGTCTCCTGCTAATGATGTTGCAGCTGATATGGCAGGTGGCATGCATGAGACGGACATGTCGTCTTACAGCCTTGGAATTTATCGCACTCCAGTGCCATCACAGGTGACCCCATCGGGTCAATTATTGATCCCGAGCTCGGATATTTAAGGAGTTGATTGGGGTAGATACTTCCCAGGCCCGTCTACCACTGATGAGTATCGACCGACCCGAGATTAGTATAGTGGGCGCCGACTGAGTTATGGCTCCACATCACATGCGCAGGTATGAGTTTATTAGTATTGAATTTGAATTTGTTTTAACTGTAACTTATTTATTTTCTTTAACTTTATTAATTTTCTTTTTAAGGCTTCATGCGATGCTGACGTGGCTGCGACAGATGACTACATTCAGGATCCAGACACGATCATGGTAAGATATTATAAATTGTTGTGAATTGTTATGTACTTTTCTATACTATGTTTTATATTATTATGTAGCCTTCTACTAGACCGACGACCTCTTATATCGATCCTGACAGCACCACCGATACATGTCATCCTGCGCTGCATCCGGCTATTAGGAGAACTTGATGATGATGATCCCGATAGCATACTCGGGCGCGTTGGGATGCGTCAGGCCAGCGGCTGCGTTGAGACACACCGGATGCGGGACACATTGATTCGGCCTTCCGTTATTTTTTTTTGTATTTGGTGTAAATAATATTTTTGTGTACATTAACAACAATAGTTATATAATATGCCTATTAATTTTTTTACTTCCCCTTTCGTTTGATAGTTTCATGTAACAATAATATTTATATAATATGCTCATTAATTTTTTTTAGTTCCCCTTTCGTTTGATAGTTTCATATAACAACACAAGCACTAAAACTTAACTTCCACTTCAATTAAAATAAACTTCAGTACAACAAACAAGGAAAACATTACAAACACAAACATAGCAGGCCAACATAATAAAAATACATGAAATATGAAAAATACACTAAACACATACATGTTTAGTGTTTACCCCCGGCTGCCATTTATTCTCCTCTCCAACCACTTATATCGTTCTTCCAGTTGTTCCTTTTGGGCTTGACAATTTCATTCGGATTTCCATTTTTCTTCTCCTATCTCCTTCATTTTCGCCCTCAAGTATGCAATGATTCTATTGCTTTCTCTTTCATGTTCCCATTGTCTTAAACACATATTATGAAGATGCTGCAAAGATTCTTTGTAGCATTCTTGATAACATGGTTCATCAACCCATTCCTCAAAATCGCAAATAGGTTCGTCGTAAACCTTGTAAAGCTGGTTCATACAGTGCCAGTAGCGGCGTCCAACTTCACCATCGTCCCAACAATTTTGCATCAAACATGGTTTTCCACACTTGCACCTTGGTGGACGAAGAGGTTGAGCCATTTGTGAAATATTTTCTTTTAATAAAAAAAACCTTACTTGTAATGAAATATTTGCTTTTAGTAAATTTTGAGCNACGCTATATTTTGCGTGTTAAATATCATGATGTTGACAAGACAACTTTATGTCAGCTAGTCAGCTTTCAGTTCGACAAGACAACACACACATAACGTAGTGTTCATCCGCGCTAAATACATAACGTACTATCCAACGACGCTATATTTTGCGTGTTAAATATCATGATGTTGATAAGACAACTTTATGTCAGCTAGTAAGCTTTTTCAGTTCGACAAGACAACACACACATAACATAGTGTTCATCCGCGCTAAATATACAGATAATTTTATTAAATTATCATTTAAATAGGTAAAATGGGAAAGTACAAATCATAATTAACAAGCATAATTTTATATAATAAATCTTGCAACATATACATAACAACTAATTATTACAACATCAACTCATGGGTAGTTAGGTACACTAGAAGAACACCCACCACGAGCTTGATTAGTTTTGCCACCCAAACCAGCTGAAGGACATTTACGACGGTCGTGTCCTATTTGCGAGCATATACCACATTTGCGCGCATAAATGGTATCACTAACATCCATTTGGTTCCGTATACGCATTCTCTTCTGCACCTGTATTTTACGAAAATAGGACTTGTTACAGACCATTTTAAATGGTTTCGGAGGCCAATAATGCTCAGCACCAACTGGCTGCAACTGACCACTATATGTGTTTAGGTACTTGGAAACACTATATTGTTAATCAACATAGTTGGTCTCCCCATAACCAATACGTTGAAAACACTTGATGGCATGTGAACAAGGCATATGGTAGATGGACCATTTCCCACAGGAGCATAACCTTGCTAATTCATTTACAGTATGTACATTATTACACCGATTATTATGGATAGCGGTGCGGACTTCAAAAACACCTCTGTCGTTATCATACTGCAAAAATGAATGCCAATGTGCTCGCCGTCTGTATTTCTCAAATCTCTTCATCGGCACTGGCATAAATTCAACACCCCTTTCCATCAATCCCGTTGCAGCTGCAGACCGTTGAACAAACCTCTCCGCCATCTGCTTGAAGGACATTCGCACCATGGCTGTGACGGGCAATCCTCTTGCCGACTTCAATAACCCGTTGAAGGACTCTGACACGTTTGTAGTAAGAACTCCCCATCGTCTGCCACCATCCGCATGCAAAGTCCACTTTTCAGGGTGATGTCGCATTAGCCAACAATAGGCTGCCTCGTCTTCTTTCCTAATAGATTCCATATGCCTCCGGAATTTGTGTTGTTGGTGGTCCGTTGCTGCCATCCACATCAAATCATGCAGATCCTTGTTGGGATATGCCTTCTGGAAATTGGCCTTAAAGTGCCTCACACAGTAACGGTGGTATGCATAAGGCTCTTGCCATGCAGGCAAGTTCTCCACAGAACTTAATATACCACCGTGACGATTAGATATTAGACAAATACCTGAATGTTGTTTGACAACGTGCTCTTTCAGGTGGTTCAAAAACAGCGACCACGTCTCTGTGCTTTCATTGGCACAAACAGCAAAAGCTAGAGGAAATATCTGTCCGTTAGCATCCACTGCCACGGCTATAAAAAAACTTGATATCGTACTTTCCATAGACATGTTCCGTCTATGGATATTACAGGCCGGCAATGCGAAAAACCATCAATTGCTGGCTTAAACGCCCAGAACACGTAATTGAATATGTATTCTAGTGTTCCCGGACTCCGCTCAAGCTTCCATTCAACAACCGTCCCGGGGTTAAAGTGCTGTAGTGCGTCCATGTACTTTGGTAGAGCTGCAAATGACTTATCCCAGTTACCGTAGACAATTTCAAGTGCTCGTTTGCGCCCGAGAAATACCTTTCTTTTCGTAATGGTATGGCCATATTCCTGGTGGATTGATGTAATGCACTCTTTGATCTTATACCTTATGGACGCTTCGAGGTGCGGAATAATTACAAGAGAAATCAAGTCAATATCCAAGTTGAAGTGATTCCCGTTGAATGTGTCCATTTCGCATGTGTGGGTGGGAATGTATTTACCCACTTTCCACATACCTGTCTTCTTCCTGGTCGCACGCAACATCCAACTACATGGCCAAAATCACCTGCGGAAAACAACCTTATATACTACCGGACTTGACTCCCATACATGCATCTCACGACACTCTTTTAAGTTGTGCATTTTACAACCCCTGCTTAAGCACGCTTTATCAGGGAAAAGCATCCCCTTTGCAAGCACCGTTGGTCTAGACTCATCCCACATTGCTGCCCGGATTTCATCAAAATCCCTTGTGAGAGCTTCCACACCCGGCACGCTTGGCAAGTTATCAGTGTAAGGAATCTCCCTTGAATGAAACGGCACTTCGGACTCGTACACTCTTCGTCTAGGGGGGGGGGGCTCTTTTCAAATCAGGTCATTCCTCCTCATCCTCATCATCACCATCCTCACGAGGAAAGGGTGTCTCGTCTCCGGATTCATCGGCATTGTTATCTTAATAACTGTTCTGTTCCTCACTCTGTGCATCAGCCAGATCCCGATGTAATACGTCATTTTCGGGCAATTAAGTGAGTACGGGTGGTTCAACTTGCTCGTTTTCACTGCACAACCAACAAAAATATAAGCTAGTGAAATTAATAAATACTTTTCATATAGATATATCACTTGACTTACAAGTCGTAATGTGATGAAATTCCATGATGGACGTTTTCAATGAGGTGATGACTACCGGATGGGCCACTTGTAAAGTTCATATTCGGCCGGTACCCCCTATTAAATATATGAGCGTTAATACAAATTTAATACACCAAAAAAATACATAATTAACACAAATGAAAATTGAAGTTTACCACTCATCTTGTGAATGTTGGAAAGACGGATATAAATTATTTTCTCCATGCTCGTTCGCCGGAGGTGATAAGTTTAAATCAAGGAAACGTCTTCCATCCGGAACCTGTCCGGCAAAAACTGCTCCAGAATAACCACCTGATGACTGAGGGGTATCTCTACTACGCACAACCTCGTTGTTTGGAGCGTCTTCGACCTTCACGTACATCACCAACATTGTGATTACAAGAAATTCCCGGCATTCATCTGGAGTCCTCAGAAAATCACTCAATGTTTCATCATCGTCGATGTTAAACTCTGAGTAAAAAGCAACCCTTTGCGGAGTGACGGAATACGTATATCTTCCGGTTACTTTAAGTATCACTGAACGTTTCCTCACACTCATTTTTTTTGCATAACAACGATATCAATTTATCGTACTCCATTGTAAGTGGCAATTTAAAATGACACTGAGCAGGAAAACTGTAGCCCACAGAGTTATTCTCCATCACAACCTCACCCCCCAATATAATGAAACTCTTATTCTACGCTCTTCAGACATAATGAAAAAATGCTGGAGAATTTAACAACAATAAACATTTGATCAAGAGTTGAAATTTTTTTGGAATGAATTTCCCTGCAATTCGAACCTCTTTATATAGGAAATGGCTAGCCCGTTTTTTTTAATTATATATAGCGCCCAAACAGTGGGTGCTATACGCTTTTGAATTATTGAAGATAGTATAACGCCGGGTACTTGGGCGCTATACCTGACATGGCAGCTTTTTATATATAGCGCCCAAGTACGGCATTAATGTATAGCGCCCAGTACTCGGGCGCTATATATAGTTTTGTCTTTTTTTTTTTTATACCTATTTTTGTTCTTTCAGTCCCAAAAAACAATATTTTGGTTCCCAACTCCTACTAGCAGTCAATACAAATCACAAAGAGGTGAGAAACCCCTGTCCTACTCTTTTTCTCTTCATAGACAAAAGTTTTACTAATATCATAAACCGTATTGTAGAAGGGCAAAAAATTCTACTGACAGAAACACATGCAAGAGATGTAAAATAAGTACTCCAACAGCTAACAATGTCGCAAAAAATTTAATTTGATTAAGACATTGGAGGGGTTGTGTCCTTTCACATGGATTCCAATGAGATGTCTTTTACTCGTACTATTTTGTGAAAAACAGGTTATTTACACGTATTAGTTAGAGGGTGTTTGGTTAAGATTATAAGCTGGTTAAACTGGCTTATAAGCATCTTTTGGCTTATCTACGCGTTTGGTAAACACTCGAAGTGCTTATAAACCAAGTGCTTATAAGCTAAAATCAGTCATAAGCTGGTTACCCCCAACTTATGGCTTTTCAGCTTATAAGCACTTTTAGTTGACCAACACTTTTACTAATTTATCCTTAATAATATTTTCTAATTCACAAAAATACTTTTTTCAAAATAAATTTCTTAACTTTCTCTTCATTCCATACTTCTTGTTAATTATTTTCTTTACAATTTTTTTTAAAATTTATAATCTTTTGAAAAAGATTCCAGGGTATTTTAGACATTTTAACAAAAGAATAGCTTATCAGCACTTTTTTATCAAACACATCAACTGCTTATTATCAATTTTAGCACTTCTATCCAAACACGTAAATGCTTATTTTAAAAATCAGTTTCAGCACTTGAAAAATCTTTTCTGCACTTCGAGCTTATCAGTTATTTACAATCATCTAATCCAAACGGGATCTTAAACTAAGCTACTGTAAGCTTCCACGGAAAACTAAAAAGAAAGCGAAAGCGTCCGGTTGATGAAGTCTACCTTTGTAATGTTAAACTGAAAAGTGGGGGATAACACTAGAGAGCCGGGAACTTTCACTGCAACTGAAGAGGCTCGCGAAGCTATAGTAAAAGAAAACCATAATATTATAATATTAATACAGGAAAATCAATCTCTGCTAATCGAGCATTTTCTCATGAATATTCTTTTAACATCTAATATAAAATTACGAATTAGTGGTAAACGTTTCACATTGAATATGAAATAATAATAACAAACTCAGTATAATTTTACAAGTAGGGTCTGAAAAAATAGTATATCACTAAAAAAAAGGTCTAATTGCGGAGGAAAACTCCCGCAATATGTTGTTGCGACAATCATTGAAACCCCCACAATAAGAGTCACCACAATCGATTTGCGGCAGTTTTTTTGCTGACCGCCAGAACTAAGTTGCGGAGGTTACTTCGCGGTGGTTGACCCCCGCAGATCTAAAACATAAATCCTTTAAAAATAATTTTCAGTTACGAGTTGCGGCGTTTCTAAACCTCCGCAATATAATTTTTATTATTTTTTATTAGCTTATACTTAAAGCTCCTGTCAGTCATAATCTCAAGAATTTATTGAATTTTTTAGTTAATATATTATTGAGAAAATCACTAATTATGCTGTAAATCATAATCAAAGCAAAAGAATATATTTTAAAGTTAAAAAATATCGATAACATATCATAAAATCACAAAACGTTATCATAAAATATCATTAGTCTTTAAAACTAAATTGTCAACAATAAGTAGCACCACTCAAAAACTATTTTAAAAACAAAACATTCACTCAAACATTCTAACATCCGCTTCAACCATACAATTACATCGTCACAATTAATTATCTAAAACAATTACAATGAAATCACCGATTGCCACTAGAATTACTATCACTGCATGGTCTTTTTGTGTCCATTGGCTAAAGGGGTCCACTGTCCGCATTACTTGGCTGCATAAAAAAAACAAAGTACTAAAATCATGCGAGAATAAGAAATTCTAGTAACTCTAGGTTCTACTAAATACTATAAGTAAATAAGTGTAGTCAAGCTTCCTTTGTACTTAAAACTCAATTTTAGATCAACATTGCAATTTTTTTTATTGGACTGAGAAAAAAGATGTTTGTGCATCCCATTAGAAAATGAGACTAATTCATGCTATAATCAGAAAGAAAAATATAATAGAGAGAGAGAAAAGAGTTATACAAAGAAAACAGATACAACATACAAGAATAGTACTAATATAAGCCACTCTATCTTTGCAAATAGACAAATTAAAGTAAAAAAAATTGAAGAACTTTGCTTACCGTTGTAGGAGAAACCGTCGAAGGATAAGCAAAGAACCCCGCAAGCTGTTCTAGTATAGTCCCTTGTTTCATTATATATGCCTTGAAAATGCTCATAATTTGATTGTGAGCATTCATCATTTGATTATGGTTATGTTGACATTGGGACGAACATAAACCTTCAGTACTTTGAAGAACTTGTACCACCAAAATGAGGTCTTACTTACTTAAAACTCTACCAGGGACAGGGCCTAATCCCAAACACCTCACCCTTCCAAAGTGCTCTTTTCCTAGCACCTTACCAACTGCATTGTTTACCTTGAAAATGGTAATTATAATTAAATTTGATTTTGTTGTTCTAAAAATATGTGATTTATTATAATACTAGTTTTTAAGCAATAGATGCTAGATATGAGTTAGGAAAATGAGATAAGAGTAAAAGATAGTGGGGATATGCAAACCAAGCTGCCCTTGGTCGGGGTCTCGAGCTGGCCGAGGTATGGCCTCGAGGTTGAGATACGGCGTTAACACCGAGAGATCGATGGAGATCTTAACAGTCCTAAGGGCCTCGAGGAGGGATCTTTATGATCAATGATGAGTAATAAATGAAGAACAATAAATGGAATCAATAAATGTAAGAAATAAGTCGAGGGAATCGACAATGGAGAATGTTTAAGTTAGAGAGCAGAGAATATTCTTGTATTCAATATCATGTGTGCAAGAAATAGTGAGGGTCCCCTTTATATAGGATGAGGAATACCAATGTTTAATCAACGAATTGGATTCTTTGCCAAAGTTATTTTAGGAAGAACACATGTTTCTGATAACCAACAAATAAGCTAATAATTGCAAGTAAATTTGTAATTGGAAAGCAGTAAGATGCACAAAAGTAAGTGTATTGCAATAGTAGTTCGAATTGTCCTTACAAGTTATATTCTACTCCCTTATATAGGGAAGTTTTTAATATAACGTCTGCCCTTTTTAGTAATTGAGCATTAATGACTAATAATGACATTAATGTAACGTTACAATGATTAACCGTAACTATTGCGTGAAGGTTGTGTAATGTTTGGGTCATTAATTGAAGACCTCCGAATCTGCCCTTTATTCTGCTTGGATTCATCTTGCCCGCGCCTCTTCATCTCCTTAATTAGGTTAAGATTCTCGTACGTGATTCTCCTGTGGGTATGCTATTCCCTGCCTCTTTGTCTCGTACCTCTCCATGAAGTTCCGTCCAGTTGTCATGTTTTCATTGTTCCACGTAGATTGTTGAGTCATCACAGTTATTACACATGTGAAGCTCTTTTTTACCAATACAGATAGTCCCCCCACTTACCATTTGTTTATCGATTAATACTTGGTAAGTGGATACTCATTTATGGGGGGAATATTTTGCCGCCTCTTTACTCGTAACATTGCATCCATCTCTGAATGCAGGCGTCGCTTGTCACTTCCATTTAATGCCCGTGCCACGTGGCATTCCCGAATTGGTTCTGCAATTGTTCAGCGCCTTTTAGGGCTTTTTGCGGCTGCATCAGTCACGAAGTGACAACTTCAATTATGACTTTCACATCACTATTTTTTCCATTTTTGACGGTTTCCTTCGAGTATAAACACCTTTTTCCCTTTCTTTACTTTTACGAAAAACTTCTAACCTTCATTATTTGTTTGCAAATTCTTTGTCTTTATAAATATGTCTTCTTCAAACCATCAATCTAAGAGAGTCATCAATGTAGATGATCTTACTCTTTCTTCCGCTCTGACACGGAGTAGGAAAGGCGGTAGGCTTAGAAGTTTAGGTTCCACTCCTACCAGAGGTTCCTTTTCTTCTCATGTTACTCCCCCATCTTCTTCTAGGTCTGCCATATCTTTATCTTCTCCAAGGGCTAGGGCTTCTATATCTTCATCAAAAAGTAAGGAACAAAATGAACCTTTGCGTGAACCGAGGGTCGACGAGATAGTACCTGCGGAGTTTTCTTTTGCTAGGGATAGTTAGGCCTTAAAAGAACAACTTTCTTCAATGTCCTCTCTTGACGGTGCTGACTTGTACCCTACCCAGATAACTGAGGGTTTAATATCTCTCGTACGCAGGGACTGTTATTGGAAGCCTGATTTTCCTGTTGTTGTTACCAATAGTAATCAAAGAATAACCTCTTACAAGACTGGGTATTCTTTTGTTTATACTTATCCTTTTACATTAGGATTCAAACCTCCTATCGACCCTGTTATTATCGAATTTTGTCGATTTTTCCAAGTTTGTCTGGGACAAGTCGATCCTCTAGTGTGGCGAGTTGTCGCGTGCTTCCGATATTTGGCCAATATATCTTCGGTCCACTTTACGTTTAATCATGTTTTTCACATTTATTCTCCGATGTTGTTCCGCCAGGGGGTGTTTACTCTTGCGGCTAGGAGTAAAAGGGTGTTAGTGTTTCCTGATGATGATAAAGACCGAGGGTGGTACCTCCGGTATGTTGCTGTTCCTACTGCTGGTTTAGTTGGTGAAGAAAATCTCCCCTTCCCTGCGAAGAGGAATCTTGCACGTGAGTACAGTTTTGCTCACATTCCTTTCCTTTTGTTTTTTATACTTTGTCAGTACCATAACTATTTCTTTTCTTTGCAGCAATTATGGGAACTGTTGAGAGTGTCTCCGGTTTCCGCGATTGGGTAGAAAAACACTTGTTGATTGCTCCGTTAGAACATCGTTCGTGGAAATACCTCTCTGGGAGGTTTGGTTGGAAATTTAAGACTCACGGTAAGCAAAGTTTTATGCTTTTACTTCTTCCCTCTTTTGAGCTTTATTTGATCCTTTTCATTTGGTAGGGTTTCCTGCTCGCGGAGTTTCTGCTGCAGCTGTCTCTGTTCCAAAGTTGTCCCTTGCGAAGGCCCAGGAGATCATTTCTGGTTCCTCCTCTTCAAAAAGAAAAGCAAGTGGGTCAAGGACCTTAGAAGAGGAGGAGGAAGAGGAGGGTTCGCTAGTCCACAGGCCACGTAAGAGGAAGGTGGTCTCCGACGACGATTCTGCACCTGTCGTTGACCCTCCTGTGCCTGAATCTGACCTATCTGCCCCTGAGGATGCAACTCCTTCCTCTGTTCGTGAATCAGTTGATCTCCTGTTCCGTGAAGGTTTTGGTAGTATTGCTGAGGAATCTCCCCTTGATGTTTTCTCTCCCCATGCTCTTAAAGAACTTCCTTCAATTACTCTTGTTGTAGTTTCTGCTCCCATGGCTATTCCCTCTCCTATCGTTGCTTCTGCTCCCGTGGATTTTTCTGCCTCTCAGACTTCTCTGCCCGTGACTCCTTCATCTATCCCCGCTTCTGTGCCTTTTGTTGCAGAAGTAGGGTCTTCCAGCAGGGGGGAGATGAGGCAGGTGATGATAGAGGTTCCAGCAGTGGGTAGCCTCTTCAAAAAGTCGGGCCATGTTGACGTATGGTTGAAACCATTGATAGGATCGACTGAGAGAGCTAAGCTGGACAGCCATGGTTCCCTTACTTGGTTGGATGAAATTGTGCACTCTTATTTAAAGGTAAAATTTGTTCTCCTTTGCTTGTGTTCATATACGTTCTTACCGTATCTAATTTATCTCTTTTTGTAGATCAATCTTATAGGCACATAGTTAATGAAGAGGGTTTCCCAAGCGGAGCAGGCAGCAAGGGATTTCCGTATTGAGGCGGATAATTGGAAGGAGCAGTACGAGAGTCTAGAACTTGAAAAGGAGGCAGTGGAGGAAGAAAAATGTACCTTGGAGCAGCAAGTTAGGGTGATGGCAACAGAATTGGCCGTTGAGAAGGCGTCTTCGAACCAGGCAGGCAAGGACAAGAGTATCTTAGAATCTTCCTTTGCAGAGCAGCTTTCTCGTTCCTATGAGGAGATTAGAAGCCTGAAGGCCTTATTGGACCAGAAAGAGGAGTATTCTGGTGAACTTGTTCAATCGCTCACTCAAACCCAGGAAGATCTCTGTAACTCTTTGGAGAAGGTCTAACTTCTGGAAAGGTCCCTCGTTCCTCTAAAGGCTTCACATGCTGCTGTCGTGGCTGAAAGGGATGAATTAAGAGCTGAAGTTGAGCTTTGGGAGAAAGATTATGAAGCTCCTGAAGACAAAGCAGTCGTCGATGTCAACTGGGCTTATCTGAACTCCCGTCTTGACACATTGACGAAAATGGGCCAAGAGGGTTTTGACTTAGAAGCTGAAATTGCTAAAACCAAAGAGACCATTGAGAAGTCTCAGCAAAGTCAAAATATTTCTTCCCCAGAGATTGAGGTCCTTGTTGTTCGTGTCTCTTCATCTCAAGCCGCTCCTCTTGCCAATGAAGACAACCCCCCATTTGAAAAAGTTTAAGAACTTGTTTTTTTTTTATTTGTATCAATTGGTGGTTACCCCCAGTCCCATCGGGGGTAAAGTTTTAATCTTTATTAGTCCCCAACTGACAATTTAGGGGCAACTAGTGTAAAAATTAATATGGCCTCGACTAAGTTAACACTTAGTTTATTTTGCTGTTAGTATATCAATATTAATATCAGCATGACTTTAGTTTCCTTCGAGTTTTTGTTTCACTCTTCAAGTCTTTGCATGCTTTATTCTTGAGGTTTTTGGTTTTACCTCTAAGTTTTGCATTTATAAAATGCTCATATTACTCGTACCTTTTCGTAATAGGCACGATTTATGAAAGATGACCCTTTTTTATCGACACTTAATGAAGAAGATATCTCAACTTTATAATGGTGTAAATATACAAAAGAGAGATAGGAATTTTCACATGTTTTTCTTTAACAATGTTTTGAAGAAAGTTTCTGCATTAAACTTTCAGAATATTTCACATGTGTTTTTGTATCATCTATGAATCGTTTTGCAACTGTTTTATTTTAAAAGATTTGATATAAACTTGCACTCGTAACTATTTTTATTTTGCAACAGTTTTTTTTTGAATTAGTACAAGGGGATAACTGTTTTCGTTTATAACCGTTTTAAATACAAGGGTATGAACTTTTACCCGTAACTGTTTTTATTGATAACAATTTTTAAATGTATACAAGGGTAATGCTTTTTTATCCGTAACTGTTTTCATTAACAGTTTTCTGAATAAGTACAAAGATAATGACCTTTCATCCGTAACTGTTTTCTGTTACAACAGTTTTTGAATAAGTACAAAGATGTGCATTTCTACCCGTAACTAATATTTTGCCTCTAACCTGAACATTCATTTATATTTATGAATATGTTTTTGAAACATTCGTTTACATTTACGAATATGTTTTCTCAGGTTTTTTTGAGTCAGGCTTTGTATTTTGAGTCGTTGGCTCTTTTTGATTCTGCTCATAATACTTGACTTGTTGGGAAAATGGGTCTTTAGGCTTGAACTTTGACTTTTTGATAGTCTTCTTCTCTTCATCTTTGCCCTCCATACTGTATAGTCCCCCAAGTGTTTGAGCTTTGAAGGATGAAATCTCTAGCACTTGACTGTTTCTTCCTTGTGGTCCTTTTCCTGAAAAGGAAAAACATACGGGACTCGAAGGTATATAGTTTTTTTGATGATGACTGCTTAACCTTTTTAAACGTCCGTCAGAAAGTTGTAACCCTAGACTGGGAGTTTAGTTACTTCCTCGTGTATTTGCAGGTCTAATATCATCAATTGGTGATGAGTTAACTTTTTGCCTATCATCTAAAACGGTTAGTATAATTTTAACTGTACAAAAGTAAAATCGAATTTAATGATACCTGACCGGGGGTATTCCTTTTACTTAGAAGTAGTACTTCTTCAGATGAACAGAATTCCAACTGGTTGGTAGGATTCTTCCATCCATAGCCTCGAGCTCATAAGAGCCCTTTCCAGCAATGCCACAGACTTTGTAAGGTCCCTCCCAATTTGGATTAACTTTCCTGCACCAGCTTCCTTCGTTGATTGTAAGACTTTTTTGAGGACGAAGTCCCCAATTTTGAAATATCTGCGGTGAGCTTTTCTGTTGTAGTATCGCTCTATAATTTGTTTTTGGGCTGCCATTCGTATTAATGCAACTTCTCTTCTTTGTTCGAGCAAGTCCAGATTTGTCCTCAACTCGTTGTTGTTTGATTCTTCCGTTGCTGTTGTGAACCTTATGCTTGGTTTGCCAATTTCCACGGGTATTAAAGCTTCTGCACCGTAAACAAGCGCGAATGGAGTTTTTCTCGTAGCTATTTTTGCGGTAGTCCTGTAAGCCCATAATACCGTTGGTAGTTCGTCTTGCCAGTTTCCCTTGGCTTTTTTCAACCGTTTCTTCAAGTTGCTGACGATGACTTTGTTGGTTGACTCGGCTTGTCCATTAGCCAAGGGATGATATGGTGATGACGTGATTCTTTTGATTTGCCAGCTTTAGAAGAATTCTGTGATTTGTGAGCCTATAAATTGTGGGCCGTTATCACATGCGATTTTCTTCGGTATTCCAAAGTGGCATATTATATTTCTCCATATGAAGCTCTTAACTTCTTTCTCTCGCACCTATTTGAAAGCTTCTGCCTCTACCCACTTTGTGAAATAATCAGTTAACACGAGTAAGAATCGTACCTTTCCTTTAGCTGGGGGAAGGGGCCCCACTATGTCCATACCCCATTTCGTGAACGGCCATGGCGACAT
Source organism: Nicotiana undulata (assembly GCA_005239495.1). Classification (NCBI taxonomy): domain Eukaryota; kingdom Viridiplantae; phylum Streptophyta; class Magnoliopsida; order Solanales; family Solanaceae; genus Nicotiana; species Nicotiana undulata. The sequence goes on along the minus strand of ML282830.1, from coordinate 4,382 downwards.
TACTGGGTAAAGTAGTTCCGCTGGTCGATGCATGTTGTTAGCAAATCGTTGACATTTGCCGCACTTAGCCACGAAACTCATGGCCTCTTCTTCCATCTTGGGCCAATAATACCCTTCTCTGATTAGGGTTTTAACTAAGGATCTTGCTCCTGAATGGTTTCCGCAGTGTCCTTCGTGCACCTCCTTCATAACGAACTCTGTTTCATTGGGTCCGAGGCACTTAGCTAAGGGACCCCCAAGCATTTTGTGGTATAATGTGTCGCGAATTAGGCAGTACGAAGCAGCTTTTCGGCGAAGCGCTTGAGCTTCTTTCTTGTCCTCGGGTACGATGCCATTCAGCAAAAAGTTTAAAATTTTGTTTCTCTAATCCTAGGTTAAGTGGTTAAATGTTACCTCATTTTTATCCTCATCGATTGTTGAATGAAATAGGTGTATGACAATTGCATTGTCTTTATTCGTCACTTCCGCAACTGTTGTGAGGTTAGCTAATGCATCCGCTTCTGCATTTTCTTCCATGGGTGTTTGCATAACTTTCCACGACTGAAATTGTCTTAACAGATCTCGTGCCTTTTCCAGGTATTGTTGCATTCGAGCCTCTCTAGAAGTGTAAGTCCCCTGCATCTTGTTCACCACTAGTTGAGAGTCACTTTTGATCACGATTTGCTCGATTGAGAGCTCCCGTGCCAATTCAAGTCCTGCAATGACAACTTCGTACTCTGCTTCATTGTTAGTTATGGGATAACATTTAATTTCTTGTCGTATCTTTTCACTCGTAGGTGATATTAGAACAATTCCCGAACCAGCTCCTTTCACATTAGAAGAGATGTCAGTAAATAGGGTCCATATTCCTGGATTATACCCATTAAAGAGTTGTAACTCTTTTTCCACTTCAGGGATTATGATAGTATTAAAATTAACGACGAAATCAGCAAAAATTTGAGACTTTATTGCAGTCCTAGGCTGATATATTATGTCATGCTCGCTTAATTCTATTGTCCATTTAGCTAATCTTCCTGATAGTTCTTGTTTATGCAGAATGTTTCTCAATGGGTATGAAGTCACAACAGTGATTGGATAACATTGAAAATATGGTCTTAATTTTCTAGCTGCCATGATTAGAGCTAATGCTAATTTTTCTAGATGTGGGTATCTAGTTTCAGCATCTAATAAAGACTTTCTTACATAGTAAATTGGAGATTGTTTACCTTTGTCTTCTCTGACCAGTACTGCACTTACGACGATTTCTGCAACGATGAGATAAACATACAGCCTCTCCCCCTCCTTTGGCTTAGATAGAAACAGAGGTTTTGATAGATATGCCTTCAGATCTTTGAGAGCCTGTTGACATTCCTGAGTCCATTCAAACTGATTCTGCTTTTTAAGAACTGAAAAGAATTTAAAACTCTTCTCCGAAGACCTGGAAATAAATCTTCCTAAGGCTGCAATTTTTCCTGTTAGTCGTTGAACTTCCTTTTGCTCGTAAGTACATTAGGTATCTCATCAATAACTTTAATTTGAGAAGGATTTACCTCTATTCCTCTATTTAATACAAGGAAACCCAAAAACTTACCCGATTCTACGCCAAAGGCGCATTTTTTCGAATTTAATTTCATGTTATACCTGCGCAGGATTTCGAAGGTAATTGAAAGATGTTGGGAGTGATCTTTCGCTTGTGTTGATTTTACCAGCATGTCATCAATGTATACCTCTATTGTTTTTCCCAGATGTTCTTGGAACATCTTGGTCACCAACAATGATGACCCAAACGGTCATCCTAAGTAATTTTAGCTATATATGTGTTCCGAGGCTCCGAAAGCCTCCGTTGATCTCACCTCGATATGCGTGTGCAGCCCAGGCGTGTCGCCGGGAAGTCTTTATATTGAAAATTGGATGAAAAATGGAATTGTTGATAATTAAATGAATAAAGTTGACTTTGACCAAAATTTTTGGTAAACGGACCCGGACCCGTGATGTGATAGTCCCGGAGGATCCGTAGGAAAATATGGGACTTGGGTATGCCCGGAATCGAATTCCGAGGTCCCAAGCCCGAGAAATGAATTTTTAAAGAAAATTGTTTCTTAGAATAATAAAGGATTCTGAAAGTGAGTAATTATGTGAAAGCCGTGTTACCGGGTCCGTATTACAGTTTCGAAGCCTGGAACAGGTTTATTATAGGTTATTTGTCCTATCTGTGAAATTTGGTGTAAAACGGACTTGATTTGATTGGTTTCGGATCAAAATGAGGAAAATTGGAGTTAATGAACTTTTGAGGTTTTTAAAGTATTTGAACTTTGGCTTGAAAGGTGATTTTATGTTCCCAGGGTCCGAATGAAATTCTGAGATCGGGAATAGTTCCGTTGTGTCAGTTATAAATTGTCTGCAAAGTTTGAAGTCGTTCCGAGTTGTGTGGGTCGGTTTGGCGCATCGTTATAGAATCCTAGAATTCCAAATTCTTAAGTGTTGAATTTAGGGGTTTTGGAGGGTGATTTTGAGTTTTAGCGTGGTGTTGAGTGTTCTGTGAGCTCGAGCAAGTCCGTTTTATGATTTGGGACTTGTTGGTATTTTTGGACGGGGGCTCGGGTGGGCCCAGGTGCCTCCCAGACCCCGCGCGAGGCCAAAAACCAGCAAAAACCACTGCTGGTGAACAACAGCTGGTGTGACCGCAGGTGCAGTTGCCCAGCCGCAGGTGTGGCACCGCCCCTGCGGTCCCAGCCTCGCAAGTGCGATCCCCAGCCCCCTTGCCTAAAGTCCGCAGGCGCGAGATCTTGGCTGCAGGCACGTGACCGCAGGTGCGGTCCAGCCTTCGCTGGTGCGACTTCCATCGCAGGCCCGACCCTCCCTCCGCAGGAGCTGGACCGCTGGTGCGACTCCCAACTCCGCAGGTGCGAGCCCATGGTCCCAGGCCCTTCTTCCGTAGGGGCGATCATTTCCCTCGCAGGTGCGAGACCGCACCTGCGGTCCTAAGGTCGCAGGTGCGGAAACCCCTGTTGGCAGCCCCTCTTAAATGCCCAAAATTTCGGGTTTTTCTCATTTCATCCATATTCAACCTCCATTAGAGAGCCTCCAAGCTTGGGCAATACCTTCCATGACCACCCACTCTAAGAGGTAAGTTAAAACCCCATAAACTTCTAATTTTAACACTAATTCCTAGTTAAAATCACTACTAAATCATCTAAAAATCATAGAGTTAGGTCGTAATTTTAGGGTTCTTGAGGATTTTGGGATTTTCCAATGTAGGCCATGAATCCTTGTATAAATTACATAACTTCGATCCTTAGACTCCGGGTAGTTGATTCCTTCGTGAATTTTCGAAAATCTGAACGTGTGGGCCCGGGGTCGAATTTTAGTATTCTCGGAGAAATAGTAGGAAATGTATAATTTGGCTTGGGAATTGGTTTATTGAGTACTTATTGATGTTAATAAATCCATTATGTCTAGATATTCCCGATTCGGAGTTGGATTCGAGAGGAAAGGCTGTGATTGAGGCTTGACTTGCATTTTCTTTGGAGCCGAGGTAAGTGTTTGGCTTAACCTCAGTTTGAGGGATTAGGTATAGAGTCTTATTTGCTAAGTGTAACTCACGTCCAACGTATAGGCGTGGTGACGAGTGCCTATGAGTTGCGGTCAAGCATGCCCGTGAGTCAATTGTGGTGAAACTTACTATGTTCTTATTATTCTCCGCATTATGAGTAATTGGTGAATTAAAAGTGATACCTTGATGTTGTTTCATGACGTGAAGAGTTATTGAGTGATTTATTTCATTTGAGGCTTACATTGTTGAAATTGTAATTCTGATGCGAGGTTGGTTATAACTGAGACCCTTGTCGGGCATTTGTTGGTGTTGTAATTGATGATTTCTCCTTGCCGGGGCAATAGAATTGTATTGATGTATTTCCATGCACTTGAGACTTCTTTGTGTCGACTTTCACATTATGTTGTTGCTTTGTGTTATCCTATACGCACGAGGGGACATTCCGTGCCGAGTGATTGTGAGGTTATGCACGAGGGGACACTCCGTGCCGAGTGTTATTTATATGCACGAGGGGACATTCCGTGCCGAGCGTTATTTATATATGCACGAGGGGACATTCCGTGCCGAGTGTCATTATATATGCACGAGGGGACATTCCGTGCCGAGTGATTGTGAGGTTATCCACGAGGCGACATGTCGTGCCTTTTTCTGTTCATTATCTATTGAGAAGTTAAATTCCTGCCTTTATTTATTTTACATATCAATTGCTGCCATGTTCTGCCGTGTTAGCAATTGTTGTCCCTTTTACCCCCAGTATGTCCTCCCCATATCTGTCTTACTTGCTTACTTCTGTTGCCATCTTTCCTGTTATTATATAAAACTGTACAGGTACATATGTTGTTGTTGGTCC
>MDKH01110352.1:0-28472 GCA_005239495.1 Nicotiana undulata | reverse complement strand
TAAATAAATGATTTCTGAGACTGAAATACGAATACATGTATAATAATAGGACTGAGTATGCACGAGTAAGTTTCGCAATAGAAATAACAGTGCTTTTACCCTTCTTGCTTTTACTCTAAAACAACATATGGCACGACATCACCCTTCGTGATTTTACCCTCAATAATATGGAACGACATCACCCTTCGCGCTTTACAGTCTCCCTCAAATGATAATATACATACAATGGCACGACATCACCCTTCGTGCTTTACACTCTTCCTTACCAATCATATGTATATCAGTGACAAACAAGGAAGGAAGCATAAATAACGTCAAGGAGAGTGTTTAAACAAATATTCCAAATGAATCCCAATCACAACTTTTCAAGCCAACAATAGTTCAATAAACTCGCAAAAACCTTATTATTCAAGTTTCCAACAAATCTCACAAATGATCTACAACACAAGTATAGAATCTAGTATCTCAAGAATATCGGTCGTAGCAATGTAATAATGATTATGCATATTGATGACCGAATTAAACACACCAATGTATTCTCTTAATTCCATCAAATTTGATCAAGTTATAATAAGATAAGTTTTAGTTTCTACCATTTAATACTATGTTCTTAGTATCTAGGAGTTAAGTAAGATATGAGGCAAGAAGGTCACTTGATTCTACAAGACACAATAACATAATCCACCCTCGAGCATGGTTAACCCTGGCACATGCATATATGCTCGTCACCTCATATATGTATCACCCCCGCATGTAGCAAACAATGTCAAATAGTAGGAAAATTTTCATCAACAAAGTTAGGCAAGATACTTACCTCAATTCGGCTAACTCAATACTAAACTTAGCTTTTTCTTTAATAATTCACCTCCGCTCGGTTCAATCTAGCCAAAGATGACTTAAATACGTCAAACAATGCAAGGGAAAATAATTTCAATTAATAAAGCTATGATTTTTATTTAATTTCTAAGAAGTCAACAAAAGTCAACCCCCAGACCCGCCCGGTCAATACTCGGGTCCAAGGGTAGGTCTTGATTACCCCTAGCCTCACGAGTCCCAATACCTATTTTGTTTCCAAATTAGAGTCCTATTCGACTCTCAAATCCTAAATTTTTATTTTCAATGTTTTGAAAATATTCCCAAATTGTTCCCGAGATTATCATGAATATGATGTTGAAATCTTATGTAAAATCATGAAATGTAGTTGAGAATTGATTAGAGGTACTTACCCAATGATTTGGTATGAAAATCCCTTCACAAAATCGCCTCCCATCGAAGCTAGGATTCAAAATATTACAAAATGAAGCTATGTCTCAGAATTCTCAACACTTAGCAGGTTGCAGATGTCGCATTTGCGACAGAGGGTTCGCAAATGCAGACAAAAAATCGCAAATGCGACCCCTGACAGACCAGGCCTTCATCGCAAATGAGATACAAAGTTTGCAAATGCGTAACTCCAAAAAAGAATCTCTTGATCCTCCCTCCAAACCGGGCTCGGGCCATTTCTCCAAACATGAGCACACCTACATTTAAGGGTCGCACGATCATCAAGAAGTAGATCACACACACTCGAGCTCGAGTGCACTCACTATTATGCTCAACGGGCATTAATCTTGCTTGCACAAAGTTTTTCCAAACCTTGGCCATTTTTTTGAAGTCGAACCGGATCATCTCAAGGTGCGCATTCCCTTTAGTCCGAGTCCATTTTGCATTAGAATCAATGCCTCAATGTGTGTGACATATTTCCTGGTAGCGTGGACTCTTAACAAATTTGCGTAGCCGTCATGGATTTTTGCTATCAACTCCCAAGAAGTTACACAAGGCTTCCCTATCCATAGCTTTCCTCGGACCCATGACTTGTCAAACCCCTCATTCCAATTGGCATATAATTCTCTCACCATGCTTAGATTTGCAGGGCCCGAACATTCAAGGAGCATATCCATCTTCTTTTCGATCAATCTATCAAGCACATCCGGGAAGTTCCGTTCCAAGGCCCTCACATTTATCCCCATCTCAGACACATATCTTCCATATGGCACAAAAGTATCATGCCATTTGATGGCATCATCCCGAACTAGTTCCACTTTAGGCCGTGGTGGCCTCGTTGACTCGCTTGCAATTTGCTTTCCCTTGGCTTGTCGGTAGGAACTTTCTCCTCGCTTGCGTTTATTTTGGGGGGGGGGGGGGCAGTAGAGGAGGACTTCCCCACCCCTTTTTCTTTAGCGGCACCATCATGAGTCATAGAAACCTACACATGATAAACACAAAAATGAGAGTGAATCATGAAATTTCACCTAAGGTCATCGCGAGAGGCAAGATGCCCCACACTTAAAACCGAAGGCTATGTATAATCGAATCATGATATTGATCCAGCGTGCACCAATGTGTCATCACAAGGCTATAGGCACTCAGACTTCCCTATGCCATACAATTCAGTTAATCTAACATGGCCGTAACTTAACTATGGTGCAATCATAATAAGGCTCAAGTCTACATTACTACACTAATTTAGTGCACTAACTATGACTTACAAGGGATTACAACAAAATAAAATAACCCCAAACCCCCCACACTTCTCCCAACCTCATATACAATTACACTCGGCTACTTAGACTTCACCGGTGTGCAAATTTACTCTCTTAAGAATTTTAGCAAACACTTTGTGGGCATTAATTTTGCTCTTTTATTTCAACAATAATGGAACAAGGTGGCCCTCCCAAAATTACATGAAGTAGAGGGAATAATAGTTTACTACTTCAAACACATTGTGATGACCCAAAAGTTCATCCTAAGTAATTCTAGCTAAATCCGTGTTCCGAGGCCCTAAAAGCCTCCGTTAATCTCATCTCGATATGCGTGTGCAGCCCGGGCATGTAGCCGGGAAGTCTTTATGTTGAAATTTGATAAAAAATAGAATTTATGATAATTAAATAAATAAAGTTGACTATGGTCAACATTTTTGGTAAACGAACCCGGACCCGTGATGTTATGGTCCCGGAGGGTCCGTAGGAAAATATGGGACTTGGGCGTATGCCCGGAATCGAATTCCGAGGTCCTAAGTCCGAGAAATGAATATTTAAAGAAAATTGTTTTTTGAAAAATAATAAAGGCTTATGAAAATGAACTTTGATGTGAAACATGCGCTGCTGGGCCCGTGTTATGGTTCCAGAGCCCAAAACAGGTTTATTATATGTTATTTGTCTTATCTGTGAAATTTGGTGTAAAACGGACTTAATTTGACGGGTTTCGGATCAAAATGGGAAATTTAGAGTTAGCAAAGTGTTGGGGATTTTCATAAAACTTGAAATTTGGTTAGGAATGTGAATTTATGCTACCGAGGTCCGAATGCAATTCCGAGACCGGGAAGATTTCCGTTATGTTATTTATGACTTGTCTGCAAAATTTGAAGCCATTCCGAGTTGTATAAGTCGGTTCGGCGCATCGTTATAGAATTCTAGAATTTCAAAGTTCTTAAGTTTTGAATTCAGGGGTTTTGGAGGGTGATTTTGAGTTTTAGCGTTGTGTGGAGTGTTCCGTGGGCTCGAGCAAGTCCGTTTAATGATTTGGGACTTGTTGGTATATTTGGACGGGGGCTCGGGTGGGCCCAGGTGCCTCCTAGACCCCGCACGAGGCCAAAAACCAGCAAAAATCACAGCTGGTGCACAGCAGCTGGTGTGACCGCAGGTGCGGTTGCCCAGCCGCAGGTGCGGGACCGCACCTGCAGTCCAAGCCTTCGCAGGTGCGACCTCTTCCGCAGGCGCGATCAAAACTCCGCATGAGCGGGACCGCTGGTGCGACTCACAACTCCGCACGTGCGAGCCCAGGGTCCCATGCCCTTTTCCGCAGGGGCGATCAATTTCTCGCAGGTGCGAGACCGCACCTGCAGTCCTAAGGTCGCAGGTGCGGAAACCCCTGTTGGAAGCCCCTTTTAAATGTCCAAAATTTCGGATTTTCTTCACTTTTATCCATCTTCAACCTCCATTAGAGAGCTTTTGAGCTAGGGGAAAGGCTGTCCAAGAATCCTATCATCTAAGGTTAGTAAATTCTCTCCAAATTTCCAATTATACATAGAATTCAACTAGTTTAACTCTTAAAAATATCAAAATCATAAAATTTGACAGAAATTCCAGGGCTTTGGATAATTGGTGAGTTATCCATTCGAGACCATGAATTCTTGTATAAATCACATAACTTCGATCCTTAGACTCCGGGTAATTGATTCCTGCAGGAATTTTTCAAAATTCGAACGTGTGGGCCCGGGGTCAAATTTCGGAATCTTAGGAAGAATGCTTTGAAATAAATAATTAGGCTATGGGTTTAATGTATTGAGCCATTATTGATATACTTGGGTTGATTATGTCTAGGTAATACCGTTCCAGAGTCGGATTCTAAAGGAAAGACTGTGATTGAGGCTTACCTTGCATTGTTGGAGCCGAGGTAAGTGTTTGGCCTAACCTTAGCTTGAGGGATTAGGTATAGAGTCTTATTTGCTATGTGTAATTCATGTCCAACGTACAGGCGAGGTGACGGGTGCCTATATGTTGCGGTCAAGCATGCCCGTGAGTCAACTGTGATGAATCGTGTTGTGTTCTTAATATTCTCCGTACTATGAGTAGTTGGTGATTTAGAAGTGATACCTTGATGTTGTTTCATGACGTGGAGAGTTATTGTGTTATTTGTTTCAGTCGAGGCTTTAATTGTTGAAACTGTATTTCTGATGCGAGGTTGGTTATAGCTGAGACCCTTGCCGGGCATTTGTTGAGTTATTAATTGATGATTTCTCCTTGCCGGGATGATAGAATTTTATTGAGTATTTCCATATACTTGAGACCTCTTATTGTTGATTTTTGCATTATATTATTGCTTAATTGTTATTTATCACACGAGGGGACATGCCGTGTTGATCGTTTATTATTTGTCGCACGAGGGGACATGCTGTGTTGATTGTTTATTATTTATCACACGAGGGGACATGCCGTGTTGATCGTTTATTATTTTTCGCACGAGGGGACATGCCATGGTGATTGTTTGTTATTTATCACACGAGGGGACATGCCGTGTTGATCGTTTATTACTTATCGCACGAGGGTACATGCCGTGCTGATTATTTATTATTTATCACACGAGGGGACATGCCGTGTTGATTGTTGATTATTTATTGCACGTGGGGAAATTCCGTGCCGAGTGTTATTATTTACGCACGAGGGGACATTCCGTGCCAAGTGATTGTGAGGTTATGCACGAGGGGACATGCCGTGCCTTTTACTGTTCATTATCTTCTTAATGGGCCCATATCTTCTTAATGCCAAAGAAGATCATGAAGATGGTTGAGACTATTTGCAGGACATTTCTGTGGACTGGATCAACTGAAGTCTCTAGGAAAGCTCTAATAACATGGGACAGAATATGCCAACCTAAAGTAGCAGGGGGATTAAATGTGATCAACATGAAGACTTGGAACAAAGCTGCAGTGATGAAGAACTTATGGGCATTGACTATGAAGAAGGATGCATTGTGGATTAGATGGGCTCATACATACTACATAAAGAATAGAAGAATTGAAGACATTAATACACCTAAAACTGCAGCATGGGTGGTGAGGAAGATAATTGAAATGAAAGAATATGTACTGAAGATGAGGACAAATCAAAATGACATTGCAACAATTCTGAAAGAGTTTGAGAGACAAGGCAGATTCCAGATAAACAAGGCATATGTGCAGCTACAACCTCAATTTAGTAAAGTGGACTGAAAAAGCATACACATGCACTCACAAATTCATCCAAGGTTTAAGTTTCATTTATGGTTAGAATACAAGTGCAGATAGGCTCGCAAAGTTTGGCATACAAGTGCAAGCAGAATGTGCTTTTTGTGGACAATATGAGGAAACATTTGAACATTTGTTTTTTAATTGTCAATGTACAAAGACACTGTGGGAAAGAATGCTGAAATGGCTAGGAAATATAAGGCAGATACAAGGTTGGATGCAAGAAGTGAGCTGGATCAATAGTATGGCAAAGAAGAACTGTGTAGCAGAGATGGCCACGACAGTGTTTGCAATGGTTGTGTACTGCATATGGCGCGAAAGAAATATGCTCATATTTGGCAAAGGGAAATATGATGCTGACATATTATGCAAGGAAGTTGCAATGCATATACATATACAGGGAAGGAAGAAGATCAAATGGAGTCAAGGATTGGCAAATGTAAATAACATGCCTTAGTATAGAATAGTATGCTATTTAGTATAGATATACTTGTATTGATATGAGAGGTTAACAGTCAGCGTTAATCTAGTTTTGTAATGTTTTTTTTTTTTATGGAATAAAAGTAAAGTCAACTTTTATCAACAAAAAAAAAATATAAGAAGTTTTTGAAAATGAAATCCTATGTGAAACCTGTGGTATCGGGCCCGTATTATGGTTCCGGAGCTCGGTACAAATTCGATATAATATATTTGTTATGTATGTAAAGTTTGGTAAGAAACGGACTTCATTTGACGTGATTCGGACCATAAATGAAAATTTTGATGTTTAAAGAAGTTTTGAGAAATTTCATTGATTTTGGGGTTTAATTCGTTGTTTATGATGTTATTTTGGCTATTTGATCGCACGAATAAGTCCGTAGGATGTTTTTGAGGTTGTGTGAAGTTTCGGGTAGGCGTTGGGGTGTTAAACTTAGTAAAAATCTAGTGTTTGAACAGTTTTCTGGTGTCTGGTGTCTTGTGCTATACGAACGCATAGCACCAACCGCGAACGCATAGCACAGTATGGGGGAGGGCTGGAATGGCACTGTGCGAACGCACCACAGCAGGTGCGAACGCGAAGCACTGGAAAATAGCTCTACGCGAACGCACCCTGTGGGACGCGAACGCATAGAGTACTAGGCAGGTGGGGGCTGGGTAGTTAATAACCCTATGCGAACACACCCAAGGCAGTGCAAAAGTGAAGGATAGTAAGATTTTGCCTATGTGAACGTACCACCCAGGTCGCGAACGCATAGGGCATTTTTACCCAGTGATTTCTTTTAGCCCAAAAACAGAATACTGGGCGATTTTTGAAGAACTTCTTCACCATAGCTTCATAGGTAAGTGATCTTAGACTCATTTTCTTCCATTTTTATCAATACCCATTAGAATTCTAGTCCTAAAAACATGAGATTAAGGATAGAAAATTGGGAATTTAGGTAGAGTTAGGAATTTTTGATTAATTGGGAATTTGACCTCGTTTTGGGGTTGGATTTCAAAATAAATTATATATTCGGGCTCGTAGGTGAATGGGTGATCGGGTTTTGGTCTGAACCTCGTATTTTGACCAAGCAGGCCCGGCGTCAATTTTTGGATTTTTGGGAAGAATGCTAGAAAACCTATAATTAAGCATTGGAATTGAATTGTTTAGCATTTATTGATGTTATTGAGTCAATTATGTCTAGATACGATTGATTTGAAGTCGGGTTCAAAAGGAAAAGCGGTCCTTGAGGCTTGATTTAATCGTGGAAGTCGAGGTAAGTGTTTGGCCTAACCTTAGCTTGAGGGAATAGGTATTGAGTCTTATTTGCTACGTGTTTATTCCATGTCCAATGTATAGGTGAGGTGACGAGTAGCTATATGTTGTGGTCAAGCATGCCCGTGAGTCGAATATGAGTAATTTTGTGATTTTCATTGAGGTTTAGTGTTTTGGATTTAATATCAATTTGGCAGTTATTCATTTGATGGAAATTCTTAGTTGTGAATATTGTTGAGTATTCGTTCGGTTGAGGAATATTTTATTAAGTTATGCACTTATGTAAGATTGGTTATAGCTGTGTCCCTTGCCGAGGCGGTATTGTTATTGCTGATTTCCTTTGCCAAACTGTTGTTTATGAACGAGGGGACATTTCGTGCCATGTTTATGTTGCTTATGCACGAGGGGACATTCTGTGCCATGTTTATGTTGTATATGCACGAGGAGACATTCCGTGCCATGTTTATTTTATTTATGCACGAGGAGACATTCCGTGTCGTGTTATGATATTTATGCACGAGGGGACATTCCGTGTCGTGTTATGATATTTATGCACGAGGGAATATTCCGTGCCGTGTTTATGATATTTATGCACGAGGGGACATTTCGTGTCGTGTTTGCGATATTCTATGCACGAGGGGACATGTCGTGCCGTTTCTATTTACTTGTTTGTTCAGTGTTTTTAATTCTTGTTATTATTTAAATACGTCAATTGTTGCTCTGTTTCGTCATTTCAGTAATTGTTACCCTTTTTTTTCAACATGTAATTCCCCCGTTTTTGTACTTAGCTGCTTATTTCCTGCCGTTATTTCCTTTATGTATTATTAAACTGCACAGGTGATATTATTTGTCGTGTCCTAGCCTCGTCACTACTTCGCCGAGGTTAGGCTCGGCACTTACTCAGTACATGGGGTCGGTTGTACTGATACTACACCTGCACAATTTTTGTTGTGCAGATCCCAGTGCTGGACCTAGTGGTTACTGATCTAGGTGGCTCCCTTCGGTCCATCAGGCGACACTGAGGTAGTCATGCAGACGTCTGCGGGCCTTGGCGTCACCTTCTATCTTATTTCTTTCCTGTCTTTACATATTTCTGAGACGGCAGTACTTTATTTGTTCAGACCTATACTTGTAGTATTCTTAGACAGTCCGTGAAATTGTGACACCGAATTCTGGGAATTTTATTGTGGAAATTGTAATAAAATTTAATTAAGTCGTTAGTTTTCATTTATTCCGCATTTTTATTTATATCGATCTTGTATATCACCTATAAATTGTTAAAAATAAGAAAACAAGTTAGAATAACCGGTAATGTTGGCTTGTCTAGCGGTTCAACGTTAGACGCCATCACGGTCCCGACGGCGGGATTTCGGGTCGTGACAGTTCACTCCCGGTCAAACTTCTCAAAAACCTTCCATTTTCTAACTTCCGCCAAATGATCCTGAAATGACTTACGAACCTCCAAATCCAATTCTGGACGTGCTTCCAATGCCAGAATCACCATATAGAGCTATTCCCTGACTCAGAATCCCAATCGAACATCTATAACCTTGAAATGTACCTCATCCCAAATTTATGAAATTCTTCCAAATTTCCAGCCTCCACAATAGGCGCTGAAACGCTCCCGGGTAATCCGAAACCTGATCCGGACATACACCCAAGTCCCAAATCATCATACGATCCTGTTGGAACCTTCAAATCCCAATTCCGAGGTCGTTTACTCAAAAGTCACACTCTAGCAAATTCCTCCAACTTAAGGCTTCCGAAATTAGAATTCTCTTCCCAAATCAACTCCGAACTTCCCGAAATTTAATTCCGACCACGCGTACAAGCCATAATACCTGAAGTGAAGTTGCTCAAAGCCTCAAACCACCGAACGACGGGATAGAGCTCAAAACGATCGGTCGGGTCGTTACCTTTAATTACATGGAAATCTATTAATAAGGAAAATCACGTGGTTACACCGTTGGCTTGCCTAGTGACGGCGCTGGGCGCCACCACAGCCTATAAGAGAATTGGATCGTGAGAATATACATTGAGCCGCCACGAACGACAGTAATAGAAGTGAGAAATAGCAAGTACAAGTGGACCTTTAGCTACAAAATTCGACTTGTTATTACTTTAACAAGCTATCTGCCGTGACTAAGCTTTTCTTTTGTCTAGATTTAACTAAAATAAATGACGAATATAATAACTTAATTTTTGAAGCTAAACAGTGCTCCAAAAAAAATGTTGTCAATATAAATGTATGTTGTATAAAGTTATGGTTTTACGAATTTCTTTAATATTGAGTTAATACTAAGACGAGGTAATGGCAATACAATTGGTCTAGCTTTTTGCTCTAACTTCATGTTAAATGAAACTAAAATATAAATCTATCTATGCCCTCTTTTTCTTTCCTCTTCCTTTTTTATTTTCCATCCTATTTTATTTGAACGGATATAAATGAAAAAGATAGTGTTGATAAAGTGATAGTAGTAAAATATAAAGTACAAGCAGACCTTCGTATCTTTTAAACCAGGAGAAGAAAAAAAGAAAAAAAATAATCAGCCGAAAAGTTAAGATCCGGCTTGCATTGTAGTTACTTCTCAACTTGTTATTAAGATCCGGCTTGCATTGAATCATAATCACGCCATGATCCCTTCTCCTGAAACCAAATATTCAGCATTTATGAGGAAAATGTTATGGATTTAAGTTATATACATCAACCGTATAAATCTTTATACTATCAGGTTTCTATTTGACGTCTGTCATAAAAATCTATTTGTAATTAACTTATTAAGTTATTTTCAAAATGCGTTTTACTTCGTAGCTCAATGGAATGTGAATTTTAGTTTTTGTACACTGACAGCGTAAAAATTCTTTATTTAGATGGTTGTTATACGATACAAGCTAGTATGTTAGTTATCATTTTTACCAGATTATTAATAAGTGTTTATCATAAATATTTTCCTGTAATTATTGTACTGCAAGGAGTCATATGGTTTAATTTGAAAACAAGTTATGTTGGGATTAGTTATATTGAGATTAGTTATCCTATATTATTTCTTATTGATTGTTTTATATGTTATATTAATGTTAGGTTTGTTAATGTTATTACTTTATCCTGGGATTACTATTCCACCATCTGGCAGGAATAAGTAATTCGGGTACTACTTTTAATCCTTAGATAACTTGTCACAGGATTAGTAACCGAATAAGAGATAAGACGATACTAAATTTTTGTCTCATGATTATTTTTGCTTATACATCATACTAAACGATCCCGAAGTGATCTGATTATAAATACTTTTATCCAATTAGTCCATAAAATTTATAAAGAATGGAAAAGGAAAGAACATTACCAGAATCATTGTGATGATCAGTAGGGTGAAATCTCTGATGTTTCTCCATACATTGTAGAAGAAACTTGAAAGTCTCAATTTCACAAGGGATAGTAAGTCCACCACTATGATCAAAGCCAAATTCTTCCTCAACTTTTTCCAACAACACTTTAAATAAAGGGTCACTAAGATAACTTGTAGGAATTATAAATCTCCTAAGTTCCGGTCCAACATAAACTGCTAAATATCCTCTTGGTACACCATGAGGCGGCTCGGGACTCTGGCAATTATCCTCGTCTGAGTCTCCCCAGTATACGTTGGAGCTCCGTAATCTCTTGCTTATAGATGGTGATATGCCTCCATAGGAATCGTTTTTCCCATTCGAGGATTTTACACGACTGAGTTTTTGGGGGTTTTTCCCCTTAGGGCTAAGTGTGACATTTTGCCATTTATGTAACAATTGTTTGAGTCTCACAATTTGTCTAATTCCTGTCACTTTAGTTCCGCCCCTATGATCGTCCATTTTCTTTTGCTAATTGTCACAACAAGATTGATGATGAGAAAATACTGAGCTGAATTAGTTGATAATTACAAGGCCTTTGATTTGCTCTTGTAGAATTTGACTCATCAGATCTTGTTGCACTGCAATTTTATGCATTTATAGAGGATTATAATACATGCACCATTATCAATTCTAATTATCAATTTCATGGGAAGCAGTGGCAAGAATTCTCATATGAAAAATGTAAAAGAATTTATATACATAAATCAGAAGCAAATTTATGAAAATATCAAGAATTGCATATTTCTTTGTGATACGCAATCATCGAAAGAAAGTGGAAAACAAATAAACAAGACGATCACATCAGAGAAATTCGTACAATAATATAAGCAGATAAAATATGCAGTGCATATAAAACACAGTCAAGCCAATGCTCTATATATATATATATATATATATATATATATATATATATATATATATATATATATATATATATATATATATATATATAACTTCTTTTTTTCAAATTTTTAAAAGTTATAACGAAATACTGTTTAATAGCACATGGAGTTTCAAAACATGCGAATTCATTAAAAAGGAATCATGTCCAATCGGTTGGTATGGCGAAAGTCATTATTATACAAGATAACGCCAAATATTTTCCTGAAAAATATTTGCCTGATGAGTAGAGAATATATTCGAAAATATATATATTAAAATTTAATAATAATATTAATAGATCGATGCATGTTTTGAAAAATTATTTGTGAACTAAAGATCATTAATAACAATATCTATGTGTTTAGATGGAATAAACAACTAAAAATGTAAGGAAAATGATTTCTACCCGAAAATGTAAGGAAATTGACGTCATGTTCAATAGGGGAGAGCCAATTACCAGAATATGACGAGCTAGAGGAAGCGAAAATAATAAAAAATCGTCATCTTATGACCATAGAAAATACGAGCTTGAATGCTAGAATAAGTATGGGATGCTAATCTAGTTAATTCTTCTTGTTCTGATAGCAAGTTTTTGCCTTGGAAGAAAATTACATATATAGATAGATATTTCAGAATTCACTAAATAGGATAATGATTCTGAATAAATATGATACGAATTATATAACTTCCATGACATGAAATTAGATCTCTTTTTTTTTCCTTTTATACGTATTCATTCTTTGTCGCAGTAAACTTCTCCCTGACCTATGGTTTTACTACGTTTTCTCCTTCCTTTTCCTTTTATCCATTCATCCACTCAATTTCCTCTAGTTCATACATTATGTCTTTTTGGGAAATCGTACATTATAAAAGCGAGTCAAGTTGGAATCTCCCATATTAGCATCTTCCCGCAATAATTCTAAACCACACTATGTATTTGGTTAGTCGGCAATATTTACATCAGCTAACCAATATATATATATATATATATATATATATATATATATATATATATCAAAGGCATCTCAATAAAACTCATGGTCTAACGCCAAATTTTAATAAGGGACCTTAATTTTTTTGTCTATAATACAATTATGTTGTAAAATATAGTATTAATATTACATTGATTTCTTTCTTTCTTTTTGTCTTTGTTGTAGTTATCTTATACGATATAATATTAATATTCACGCTGGTAATAATTCAAGTTAATAAGATGTTAGCCACGTATTTACAATTCGTTACCTTGGATCTTATTGTTAAAAATGTTATTTATCACTATGAAGATTTGAGTATCTTAATACAAAGTTCTAAAATATCTCTGTTGTTAAAAAATAGATGTCTTTCTTTCCACTTTTATAAGGATTTTGTATTCTTTTTTTTCTATAAACTTCAATCTATCTATCTATACTATATTAAAAGCACAAATCCCCTTAGCGAAATATCGTTCACCTTTTTTACCTTTTAAAAATAGATTTCATATTGGATAAAACAATCATTTTATTAATTCCTTGATATTAAGAACTTTAAAATTGACTAGATTTTGATTATTAAATCTTTCCTTATTTGAGGTAAATAAAAAGTCCCAAAATTTTAGGATTTTAAACTAATTGGTATTTTACCATACATAAATTATTTCCTTGTTTAAAGTCCATTAGTAACAAAATTATAATTATTTTCATATTACTTTTAGTGGGTGTAGATTCTATGAAGAAGAAAAAAGAGTATAGTAACGTGTGTTTTAACGAATTTAAAGCAATTAATAGATCAGGCTACTTTTATGCATATAATTTAAAAGGTCTTTAGGACTTTAAATAAGTAATATAATTTTTACACATTTAGTTCTTGTATAAGTTGTAAACATATCAACTACGACATTTTGAAATATATATACCAAGAAAAATTTATCATGAATAAAAGATACAAATTGATATGTAAAATAATGGTTAATACTTTAAAAGTTATCCATTTCTTGCAACTAATATTTTATTGTTAAATATTTATATTGGATTTTAAAATCAATTAATTTTTTTTAATTTCTTACCTAAATTATTTTTTACCGGAAAAATGTAACATAATTATAATTCCTTTTATGTTATTACATGTGAACTATGATAGTTAATATTATATTTGAACTACTTTCTCTCCAAATAATATTTTTCTATGTAATAATTTTTTATGTATAATTTTTATAAAAACTACACTCAATAATTAAAAGAAATGACTAAAATAATATATAAAAATATAAAAGATATATAAAGAGAGAGGGAAAGAGAGAGAGGGTGAGAGAGAGGTTAGAAAAATATTTGGTAACACTAATGGTTCTACAAATACAAATATCCAAAAGTAAAGTATCAGATCGATATTTTTATCCCTTAAAACAAATGTTGTAGTGGATAATAAATACAGTTAAATATTCAAAAAATTTGAATCAAGAAAAAATAAATTATTTTCTTTAGTATTGAGAATATATAATTAAGTTTTTGAATTAACTAATTAACTACATAATCCTATCCAATATCTTTCTAAATTCATCATATTAGTAAAAAAGATCAAGTTGAGAAAATCTTAGGATACATAAATTTGTTTCAATTAAAAAAACATTGGTGGTTAAAGCAATCAGAAAATAAAATAAAATCAATTATAATATTGTATTAAGAGTTAAATCAAAATAATACAAACTTGAAGTAATAAGGATTAAATAATAGAAGATAAAGTATTGAGTTGTCATTAATTTTTTTTCTCTACTTTTGATTTGTTACAATAAATGACAACTCCCCATATCTTTTATATTTTCATTAGATATTTATTTTTTCGTGATGTAGACCGTTAATACTCACTTTGTCACGATCCCAAATCCTAACCGGTCGTGATGGCGCCTATCGTGGGACTAGCAAGCTAGCCAACTATCACATAATTATCCTTTTGAAATTTTCCAAATCATTAATAATATTTCATAAACGTATATAATTTCTAAATCTTTAAATAAAGCAAAATAAGCTAACAATCTATAACAATTCCCTAAAATCTGGAGCCAACAGGTCACGAGCATCTAAGAATAATACTAATAATACGACTGTCATAATACAAGGTCTCAGAACGAAATACTATGTACTAACTAAGGAAAGGGAAATGGATATGTTGTGGACGCTGGACAGCTACCTCAATATCCCAACTCTGGCGTCGTACGGACTCAGATGGCTAACGCCCGGTACCAGTACTTGGATCTGCACACAGAGGTACAGGGAGTAATGATGAGTACGCCAACTCAGTAGTAATGAAAATAAATCAAGTCTTGAGTAGTAAGAAAACACACAGGATCAAATCATCAAGTCACAATAAACAGTCTTTCTTTCCAATAGTGTATACATTAAATCAGTACGTTTTAAAAGCAAATTTCAGTAAAACTCCTTTGATAAGATATGGTTTTCAGTAAATCCATTAAAATACCCAAAAGTATTAGCTTAAAGATGAAATAAATCATAAATAGTCACTCAGGTAAGACAAGTATCATATGCCCCTCGGCAAAACATCACTTAGAATCAGTCACTCAGCACCTCATAGTCACTCAGCATCAGTCCCTCAGCACCTCACAATCACTCATGCCTTCCAATCACTCGTCACTCGGTACTCGACACTCGCACTCAATAGATAACCTGCGCTCACTGGGGGTGTACAGACTCTGGAGGGGCTTCTACAGCCCAAGCGCTATAAACAGCCAAATCATGGCAATAATCACTCTGGCACTCGACCTCTCACATATCATAATAGTGCAACATGCTGCGGCATACAGCCCGATCAAAATATCCTCACAATATTGGCCCTCGGCCTCACTCAGTTAGGAACTCTCAGAATACCACTCGTGCCATAAATAAACGGGGTCCTTGACCCAAAACAGTATTTTATATCATGAATAATAATATCAACAAATCTGAGTGTCAAAACAGTTTAACAAGAATGACTGAGTGAAAATCATAGTTACCGCGTGAGGAATATCAGAAAATAGCCCCCCAAGGGTTTTAAACAGATCGGCACGAGGCCCCAAACATGGCTTACAGCCCAAGAATATCAAAAACATAGAAATACTATTTATCATATGATTTAAAAGCAGTTTCGCAACTCAATAGTTGCCTCGGGAAGAACTAGTTTCAAATTCCCCAATTAGTGCATGCCACACACTCGTCATACAGTGTGTACGTCACTCCAAAACCGTGAAAATATGCTAAGTCCGGGTTTCATACCCTTAGGATAAGATTTAAAGTCATTACTTACCTCAAACTAGCTCGAAAAGCTACTCTGCAATACTCTTGCCCCTCGAATCGGCCCCCGAATGTTCCGAATCTATCAAAATCAAATTCATAACATCAAAATATGCTAGGAAAGCGAAACCCAATCGAAAACTATCAAATTTAGGCACAATTCCCGAAATTGGCCAAACTCAACCCCCCGGCCCACGTCTCGGAACTCGATAAATTTACAACATAATGATCCTCGTCCTCCCACGAGTCTATACATATCAAAAACACTGAAATCGGAGTCCCAATGACCCCTCAAATACCCATTTTAAGGTCTCACAAAATCTCAAGCCCTAATTACCCATTTTTGCACTGATCTTCCCCAAATTTTCACCACTAATTAGACCTTTAATCACATATAAGCGAGTCTAAAGTCCAAAAACCTTACCTCAATGAAGAACTAGTGATTTCCCTCTTTTAAAACCCTCCAAGAGCTTCAAACCCGTATGAGAATGGTGAAAAGGAGACCAAAATTCGCTAAGTCCAACTTATAAACCTTCTGCCCAGGCATTTAGCACCTGGGGCCCTAAATCTCTCACCTGCGGAACGCTTCTGCGGTCGATAGACCGCACCTGCGGTTTCTCATTAAACGGGCCAAATTCGCACCTGCGGCCCAGGTGTTGCACCTACGGTTCCGCAGATGCGTCCAATCAACCCCTTCTGTGGTTCTCCCCCCAAGGGACTTAAACCTCACATGCGACCTCCCTTGCCGCTTCTGGGCTCGCACCTGCGATCCAAAATCCGTAGGTGTGAATATGACAGCAACATCAAACTTCAGCAGCAAAAATGACTTCCAAACTACCCGTTAATAACTCGAAACCATCACGAGGCCCTCGTGTGATGACCCAAAAGTTCATCCCATGTATATCTAGCTAAATCTATGTTCCGAGGCCATGAAAGCCTCCTTCTATATCACTTTGTATTGCGTGCGCAGACCCGGGCACCAGGAAGCCTTTATTGAAAAATTGAGGAAATTAGCAATTTTAAATTTGAAATGTGAATAAAGTTGACTTTGGTCAACATATTTGGTAAACAGACCTGGACCTGTAATTGGACGGTTCTAGAGGGTCCGTAGGAAAATATGGGACTTGGGCGTATGCCCGGAATCGAATTCCGAGGTCCCAAGTCCGAGAAATAAATTTTTAAAAGAAATTATTTTCTAAAAATAAAAGGGGGTTTTGAAAATGAAATTATATGTGAAACCTATGGTATCGGGCCTGTAATCCTGGTACAGGTTCGATATAATATATATGTTATGCATGTAAAGTTTGGTAAGAAGCGGAATTTAATTGACGTGATTCGGACCTTAAATGCAAAATTTGATGCTTAAAGAAGTTTTGATAAATTTCATTGATTTTGGGATTTAATTCGATGTTTATGATGTTATTTTGGTGATATGATTACACGAATAAGTCAGTAGGATGTTTTCGAGGTTATGTGCACATTTGGTTTGAAGTTCCGAGGGCTCAGATGAGTTTCGGGAAGGTCCCCGGATGTTTTTAGGCTTAAAACATAAATGTTGCAGGTCAGAGAAGTCACATCTCTGAACCCGCCAGCGAGGTCCGCACTCGTTTTTGTGCTGACCACGGAAGGGCCTTTGCGGCCGCACTCGTTTTTGTGCGGTCCGCAGTGAGGAGCAGGTTCACTGTCCTGACTTCGGAGGCCTATATCTTTTTATCTACAAAGAATTTTGAGATAATTCAATAACAAAAGTTGTATCCCTTCGTGTCTAGTTTCCATAGAGGTAAAGAAATCGCAATTCAGACATCTATAGAGAAGGTATGGCCAAAACACTAAAGCATGTCGCTGCAGTCATTTTTCTTTGTTTTCTTCACCTTTTTTTGTTTTTGTTTTGTGCGGCCGCACTCCCTTTTTGTGCGGTCCGCGGTGGGGGCCTGAGGGGGGTATATTTAAACGGAATTTTCAGTTATTTTTAATTTTTCAAAACCCTAAAAACATAAGAGGCGATTTTCCAAACACGCTTTCCTCTCCAAAATATTAGTAAGTGATTTCTAACTCATTTTCTTTACTCCTTAACTTCTTTTTACAAGATTTCATCCTAGAATCTAGGGTAACCATGGTGGAATTGGGAATTTTGGGTAAAACCTAAGAATATTGAAATTTGAGGATTTAGACCTCAAATTGAGGTCGGATTCCAAAACAATTTATATATCCGGGCTTGGGGGTGAATGGGTAATCAGGTTTTGGTCCGAATTTCGGGTTTGGACCGAGCGGACCTGGAGTCGATTTTTGACTTTTTGGGAAAAACTTTAGAAAACCCATTTCATGCATTAGAATTGAGTCATTTAGAATTTATTGATATAATTAAGTAACTGGTGGCTAGATACGAGCGATTTGTTGGTGGAATCAAGAGGTAAAGCGGTAGTTGAGGCTTGAATTGTGTTTGTGGCATCGAGGTAAGTGTTTGGCCTAACCTTCGCTTTAGGGAATAGGTGTTGAGTCTTATTTGCTTCGTGTTTATTCCATGTCCAATGTATAGGTGAGGTGACGAGTACCTATATGTTGTGGTCAAGCATGAACGTGAGTCGAATATGAGTAATTATGTGATTTTCATTGAGGTTTATTGTGTTATGGATTTAATATCGATTTGGCAGTAATTCGGTTGAGGGAAACTCCTGGTTGTGAACACTGTTGAGTACTTGAGCGGTTGAGAGATATTTTGTTAAATTATACACTTATGTAGGAATTTTTATAGCTTTGTTCCTTGCCGGGACGGTATTATTACTGTTGATTATTTCTTTGCACTTATGATTTCTTATTGTTGCTTTTCTTATCAAACTGTTGTTTTTCTTTTGTTATTTATACATGAGGGGACATTCTGTGCCATGTTTATGTTGTTTATGCAAGAGGGGACATTCCGTTCCATGTTTATGCTATTTATGCACGAGGGCGCATTCCGTGCCATGTTTATGTTGTTTATGCACGATGCCATGTTTATGTTATTTATGCACGAGGGGACATTTCGTGCCATGTTTATGTTGTTTATGCACGAGGGAAAATTTCGTGCCGTGTTGATGATATTTATGCATGATGGGACATTTCGTGCCATGATTGTGATATTTTATGCATGAGGGGACATTTCGTGTCGTGTTGTGATACTTTAGCACGAGGGGACATGTCGTGCCATTTCTATTTACTTGTTTATTTCGTGTTGTTAATTCTCTTTATTATTATGATATTTAAATTGTTGCCTCGTTCCGTCCTTTCAGTATTTGCTATCCCTTTTTCCCCAGCATGTGTTCCCCGTTTTTGTACTTAACTGCTTATCTCCTATCGTTACTTCTTTTATATATTATTAAACTGCACAGGTGATATTATTTGTCGTGTCCTAGCCTCGTCACTACTTCGCCGAGGTTAGGCTCAGCACTTACTCAGTACATGGGGTCGGTTGTACTGATGCTACACCTGCACTTTTTTATGTTGTGCAGATCGCGGTACCGAACCCAGTGGACACTGATCGAGGAGGCTTCCTTCAGTCCACCAGGCGATACTGAGGTAGTCTTGCAGGCGTCCGCAGGCCTTGGCGTCACCTCCTATCTGACTTCTTTCATGTCTTTCTGTATTTCCGAGACAGTAGTACTTTGTTTATTGAGACCTTTATTTGTAGCAATCATAGACAGTCCGTGAAATTATGACACCGAATTCTGGGAGTTGTTATTTATGGATTTTCGATAATTATGTACTTAAGTTGATAGATTTCATTTTCCTCCGCACTTTTATTTCTATTTGTTATTGTATATCACTTTTTAAATGCTAAATAATATAGAAACAAATTATAATAACCAGTAACGTTGGCTTGTCTAGCGGGTTCAACGTTAGACGCCATCACGGTCCCGACGGTGGGATTTCGGGTCGTGACACCTCGGTATCAGAGCACTAGGTTACTTATCCCCCAGAGGCTATAAAGTTAGGAACAATTTCACTTCTATTCTACTCTATCGTGCGAATTTATTCTATCACTGATTATTTAACTCGTCTATTCTTGTCCTCTCGAAAATCTCGACAACACGCAATGCGTCTACAACTGGACAAGAAATGGAGCCCCCATGACAACCACGATTAGGGGAAGAGACAGAAGCAGAGCTTAGTCAAGAGCTCGAACATCAACAACACATATTGTGAAGCCTCAAATAGATCTAGACGCGGAGGCTCTAGCTCGGTCGGCACATGTTGGACTAAGTTCAGATTCCAGAAGGATTTATAGATACTCCAGTGTTGCAGGATGCACTAGTCCGTTTATTGAGGTTTGGCAAGCTTACCAAACTATTCCTACTCGATTTAAGTGGTACATCTTTTGAGGACCCACATGATTTTCTTGACCGCTGTTGTGAAGTATTGCAGAACATGGGAATAAGTTGAAAGCAACGGAGTTGATTTATATGAGTTGTGAAGTTTAACATTGTGGATTATCAGACGTTATGACCTACGACTTCGTGCCAAGTGGGGAAGTTCACTGTCAAGGAATAGATTGCGGGGTCATGTGTTATATCGGATTTGGTCTGAAATGTATGAGACTTGGGATTTTGCAAGAGATGAAGTTGGGACTTGCGGTGTGTCTACCTCCTTAATAACCCTATCCCTCAGTACCAAGGGGGTTGTATAACCAACTTTAAATCCACATAAGGTATACTCAGCGAGGAAGTCACGGTTGCGGATTTCGGGATGCTCCAGAAGGAGTACAGTGGTTGACGAGCTTCTAGACTATATGGTTCGTGCCAAGATTTATCTGTATAAAGCTCTATGTTTGTGATCATTTCGATCAATAGGGGTAAGAGTTACCCCCAAGGAATAACGAAGAGTATATGAATAAATGGGGTAGCACAGCAATGTTGAGTCAACATAGTAAAGAAGAAATTGGCCGCCGGTGTTTGTGGCAAGCCTATGAAGAGGACGACCAGCCATTGCAACATCAACTACTTGACTCAGTTCTCATAAATGCTTTTGAAAGAGCTTGTTTCTCGGACTCTCCATAATGCTTGGCGCATAGGGTTTGAACGGTTGCATCAGGTCACCATGACGGTGTCAGGATATGCCATCAGGTTTGATAAGTTAGCCCTTCATACTCCTACTTCGGTTCATATAGACAGAGGGCGAGTACCCAGACTCATTAAAGGACTCGATTATGAAAAATCTAAGGAGACTAAGAGGTCTCTAGTTTCTAAAAGATTCAGTGGATTCCACTTTGCAATAACAAATTATTATGGTAGGGGCTCAGGCAACCGACCAACCCAGTCCATAAATCTGATTACTCGGAGTGCTTCAATGAGTTCTTTTAATGCACCACCGCTAAGAGATTCCTCCAACGGTTATTCTAGTTATTTGGTATAAACTCGGTATGAGCAGCTGGATCATTTCATCAGAGCACTCAGGCTACGTGCCTTATTGCAGTTACTACTCCACTTACATGACCAGCTAGAGCAGGGGTCAGAATGTTAGAGGTGGAGGTCATACTCCTAGAGGTGGAGACCTAGCCCGTCGATATATTTTCTATGGTATGACTGAGGTCGTTACATCGGATGGTACTATTACAAAAACAATCTCTAGTTATTATAAATTGATAATTTCTTTAACTTGATTTGGTTTTGAGTATCGAGGAAAGTCCTCCTATTGTGATCCACTTATGAGTGAGCTTCATAGTTCTTAACTCTACTTATGTGAAAACTCCTATTTGGGGATAACTTCATCTATCATTATGTGATGTGATTTTTGTTTAATGGAAGATATGTAAAAGAAGAAAATAAAATGTTTCGATTGGTATGATATGCATATTACTTGTGATTCAGAATTGAGGACGAGATCCTCACATTTTAATATTCTTCGAGAGGTTTGTATTGGGCTACGAGCCGCGGTGGAAGTTATATAAGGACGAGATCCTGGTGATGAAACTTTTTGCGTTTAAATTTTCCTTTGTGAAATTAACTTTTTTTTTACTATAGTACTAGTAGGGAGTCATGCATGTTAGGTTAATTTGAATAAAATTAAAACTTGTATAAAATTTTCTGTGCATAATTTGCCGAATCCGTGTTATATTATTGAGCTTTAACCTACGAGGTAAGTGACCGCCATGTGTCGTTAAACGAGACACGCTAATAATTGCGAGGTCTTCAAGCATCATAACCCGATATCAGTATTATGGAGGGTTGGAAGGATATTATTGTTAATGTGAAGCTATCTGATAATTCTGTAATTGGCTATGAACAACTATTAAGAACATAGAGGCAGTCAAGAACTGGCCTAGACCCACCTCATCTACAGAGATTCGGAGTTTCTTGGGCTTAGCATGTTATTATCGTCGGTTTGTGGAGGGCTTTTCATCTATTGCAGACCCGATGACCAGATTGACTCAGAAGGGTGCCCAGTCCAGGTGGTCAGATGAGTGTGAGGCGAGCTTTCAGAAGCTCAAGACATCCCTGACCACGACACCTGTGTTAGTTTTGCCCACAGGTTCAAGGCCATATATCGTGTATTGTGATGCTTCACGGGTTGGACTTGGTGCAATGTTGATGCAGGATGGAAAGGTTATAACGTATGCTTCACGTCAATTGAAGGTTCATGAGGAGAACTATCCAGTTCATGATTTAGAGTTAGTAGCCATTGTCCACACGTTGAAGATTTGGAGGCATTATTTGTATGGTGTGTCATGTGAGGTGTTCACGGATCATAAGAGTTTGCAATATCTGTTCAAGCAGAAAGAGTTGAATATGAGGCAGAGAAGATGGTTGGAGCTGTTGAAAGACTACAATATTACCATCTTATATCATCCGGGGAAGGCCAATGTGGTGGTCGATGCTTTGAGCCGGAAGTCAATCAGCATGGGTAGTCTTGCTTATATTCCGGTCGGGGAACGACCGCTTGCTTTAGATGTTCAGGCTTTGGCCAATCGGTTCATGAGAATGGATGTTTATGAGGCTGGCTGTGTTTTGGCTTATACCGTGGCCCGTTCTTCATTGTTTGATCGTATTCGGGACCAGCAGTATGATGATCGTCATTTATGTGTCCTTAGGGATATGGTTCGGCACAGAGGTGCAAAGTAGGTTTTTGTTGATGATGACGGAGTCTTGAGGATGCAGGGCCGTATTTGTGTGCCTGATGTTGATGGGATTCATGAGTTGATATTGCAGAAGGACCATAGTTCCCGTTATTCCATTCATCCGGGCGTCGCAAAGATGTACCAGGATTTGCGGCAGCATTATTGGTGGCGGATGATGAAGAAAGATATTGTGGCATATGTAGCTCGGTGCCTGATTTGTCAGCAGGTTAAGTACGAGCACCAGATACCTGGTGGTTTGATGTGGCAGATTGAGATTCCCGAGTGGAAGTGGGAGCGTATCAGCATGGATTTCGTAGTTGGACTCCCACGGACTCAGAGGATGTTTGCTGCGGTGTGGGTCATTGTGGATAGGCTGACCAAGTCAGCACACTTCATTCCTGTATCAGTTTCGTATTCTTCGTAAAAATTGGCAAAGATCTACATCAGGGAGATTGTTCTCTTACATGGTGTGTCGTGTCTATTATTTCCGATCGAGGTACTCAGTTTACTTCCCATTTCTTGAGAGTATTTCAGCGTGAGTTAGGCACACGGGTTGAGTTGAGCATAGCGTTTCATCCTCAGACGGAAGGACAGTCTGCACGTATTATTCAGATCTTGGAGGATATGTTGGGGGCATGTGTCATTGACTTTGGAGGTTCATGGGACCAGTTTTTGCCTTTAGCTGAGTTTGCCTACAATAACAGCTACCAGTCGAGCATTCAGATGGATCCTTTTGAGGCGTTGTACGGTAGGCGGTGTCGGTCGCCAGTCGAGTGGTTCGAGCCGGGAGAGGCTAGGTTGTTGGGTTCAGAGTTAGTCTAGGATGCCTTGGACAAGGTAAAAATCATTCAGGATAGACTTTGTACAGCTCAGTCCAGGAAGAAGAGTTATGAAGACCGCAGAGTTCGTGATTTGGCCTTCATGGTTGGAGACCGGGTATTGCTTCGGGTGTCGCCCATGAAAGGCGTGATGAGGTTCGGAAAGAAGGTCAAGTTGAGCCTTAGGTACATTGGTCCCTTTGAGATTCTTGAGAAGGTAGGACAGGTGGCCTACAGACTTGCTTTACCACCGATTTTATCAGCCGTGCACCCGGTGTTTCATGTATCTATGCTTCGGAAGTATCTTGCCGATCCATCTCATGTGCAAGACTTCAGCAGTGTCCAGTTGGACAAGGACTTGACTTATGAGGAGGAGTCGGTAGCCACATTAGCTCGGCAGGTTTGTCAGTTGAGATCGAAGAGTTATCCTTCGGTCCGTGTTCAGTGGATAGGTCAGCCTATTGAGGCAGCTACCTGGGAGTCCGAGTCCAATATGCGGAGCCGATATCCCCATCTTTTCCCCGATTCAGGTACCTTTCTATGTTCGTTCGAGGACGAATGTTTGTTTTAGAGGTGAAGATTGTGATGACCCAAGAGGTCATCCCGTGTATTTCTAGCTAAATCTGTGTTCCGAGGCCATGAAAGCCTCCTTCTATCTCACCTTGAATTGCGTGCGCAGCCCCGGGCGTGTAGCCGGGAAGCCTTTATGTGAAAAACTTAGAAAATTAGCAATTTGAATTTGAAATGTGAATAAAGTTGACTTTGGTCAATATCTTTGGTAAACGAACTCGGACCTGTGATTTGACGATCCCGGAGGGTCCGTAGGAAAATATGGGACTTGGGCGTATGCCCGGAATCGAATTCCGAGGTCCCAAGTCCGAGAAATGAATTTTTAAAAGAAATTATTTTCTAAAAATAAAAGGGGTTTTTGAAAATGAAATTATATGTGAAACCTGTGGTATCGGGCCCGTAATATGGTTCCGGAGCCCGGTACAGGTTCGATATAATATATATGTTATACATGTAAAGTTTTGTAAGAAACGAAATTTAATTGACGTGATTCGGACCTTAAATGAAAAATTTGATGCTTAAAGAAGTTTTGAGAAATTTCATTGATTTTGGGATTTAATTCGATGTTTATGATGTTATTTTGGTGATTTGATTACACGAATAAGTCCGTAGGATATTTTCGAGGTTGTGTGCACATTCGGTTTGAAGTTCCGAGGGCTCGAGTGAGTTTCGGGTAGGTCTCGGGATGTTTTTAGGCTTAAAACATAGCTATTGCAGGTCAGAGAAGTCACATCTCTGAACCCGCCAGCGAGGTCCGCACTCGTTTTTGTGCTGACCGCGGAAGGGCCTTTGCGGCCGCACTCGTTTTTATGCGGTCCGCGGTGAGGAGCAGGTTCACTATCCTGACTTCGGAGGCCTATATCTTTTTATCTACAAGGAATTTTGAGATAATTCAATAACGAAAGTTATAGTTCTTCGTGTCTAGTTTTGCAGAGAGGTAAAGAAATTGCAATTTGGACATCTGTAGAGAAAGGTATAGCCAAAATACTAAAGCATGTCACTGCAGTCATTTTTCATTGTTTTCTTTGCTTTTTTTTTGTTTTTGTTTGTGCGGCCGCACTGCGGTCCGCGGTGGGGGCCTGAGGGGGGTATATTTAAACGGAATTTTCAGTTATTTTTCATTTTTCAAAACCCTAAAAATATAAGAAGCGATTTTTCAAACACACTTTCTTCTCCAAAACATTAGTAAGTGATTTCTAACTCATTTTCTTTACTCCTTAACTTCTTTTTACAAGATTTCATCCTAGAATCTAGGGTTTCCATGGTGGAATTGGGAATTTTGGGTAAAAGCTAAGAATATTGAAATTTGGGGATTTAGACCTCAAATTGAGGTCGGATTCCAAAACAATTTATATATCCGGGCTCGGGGGTGAATGGGTAATCGGATTTTGGTTCGAATTTTGGGTTTGGACCGAGCAGGCCTGGGGTCGATTTTTGACTTTATGGGAAAAACTTTAGAAAACTCATTTTCATGCATTAGAATTGATTCATTTAGCATTTATTGATATAATTAAGTAACTTGTGGCTAGATACGAGCGAGTTGTTGGTGGAATCAAGAGGTAAAGCGGTAGTCGAGGCTTGAATTGTGTTTGTGGCATCGAGGTGAGTGTTTGGCCTAACCTT
This sequence comes from Nicotiana undulata, assembly GCA_005239495.1. NCBI lineage: Eukaryota > Viridiplantae > Streptophyta > Magnoliopsida > Solanales > Solanaceae > Nicotiana > Nicotiana undulata. Next base: position 2,350 of record MDKH01110352.1, on the reverse strand, counting down.
AGCTTGAGGGAATAGGTGTTGAGTCTTATTTGCTTCGTGTTTATTCCATGTCCAATGTATAGGTGAAGTGACGAGTACCTATATGTTGTGGTCAAGCATGCACGTGAGTCGAATATGAGCAATTATGTGATTTTCATTGAGGTTTATTGTGTTATGGATTTAATATCGATTTGGCAGTAATTCGGTTGAGGGGAACTCTTGGTTGTGAACATTGTTGAGTACTTGAGTGGTTGAGAGATATTTTGTTAAATTATACACTTGTGTAGGAATTGTTATAGATGTGTCCCTTGCCGGGACGGTATTATTACTGTTGATTATTTCTTTGCATATATGATTTCTTATTGTTTATTTTCTTATCAAACTGTTGTTTTTTTTTTGTTATTTATGCACGAGGGAACATTCCGTGCCATGTTTATGTTGTTTATGCACGAGGTGACATTCCGTGCCATGTTTATGCACGAGGGGACATTTCGTGCCATGTTTATGTTGTTTATGCACAAGAGGGCATTATGTGCCATGTTTGTTGTTTATGCATGATGAGACATTCCGTGCCATGTTTATGTTATTTATACACGATGGGACATTCTATGCCATGTTTATGTTGTTTATGCACGAGGGGACATTCCGTGGCGTGTTGATGATATTTATGCTCGAGGGGACATTCTGTGCTGTGATTGTGATATTTTATGCACGAGGGGACATTCTGTGACGTGTTGTGATACTTTAGCACGAGGGGAGATGTCGTGTCGTTTCTTTTTACTTGTTTATTTCGTGTTGTTAATTCTCGTTATTATTTTGATATTCAAACTGCTGCCTCGTTCCGTCATTTCAGTATTTGCTATCCCTTTTTCCCCAGCATGTTTCCCCGTTTTTGTACTTAACTGCTTATCTCCTGCCGTTACTTCTTTTATATATTATTAAACTGCACAGGTGATATTATTTGTCGTGTCCTAGCCTCGTCACTACTACGCCGAGGTTAGGCTCGACACTTACTCAGTACATGGGGTCGGTTGTACTGTTGCTACACCTGCACTTCTTTATGTTGTACAGATCCCGGTACCGGACCTAGTGGACACTAATCGAGGAGGCTTCCTTCAGTCCACCAGGTGACACTGAGGTAGTCCTGCAGGCGTCCGCAGGCCTTGGCGTCACCTCCTATCTCACTTCTTTCTTGTCTTTATGTATTTCCGAGACAGTAGTACTTTGTTTATTCAGACCTTTATTCGTAGCAATCATAGACAATCCGTGAAATTTTGACACCAAATTCTGGGAGTTGTTATTAAGGATTTTCGATAATTATGTACTTAAGTTGATAGATTTCATTTTCCTCCGCACTTTTATTTCTATTTGTTATTGTATATCACTTTTTAAATGCTAAATAATACATAAACAAATTACAATAACCAGTAACGTTGACTTGTCTAGCGGGTTCAACGTTAGGCGCCATCACGGTCCCGACGGTGAGATTTCGGGTCGTGACACCTCGGGACCCCAACCAAACATACCAACACCTCCCATAACCTCATTCAAACTTAGTCGAGCCTTAGAAACACCCAAAAACAACGCAAAACACCAAAATCACATCGAATTCAAGCTTATGAACTTTGAAAATTTTAAATTCCACCAACGATGCCGAAACCATCCAAAACACCTCCGATTGACCTAAAATTTTACACACATATCCAAAATGACATTACGAACCTGCTCCAACTTCCATAATTCCATTCCGACCTTGATAGCCTATTTTTCACTGCCGACTGGAAATCGCCAAAAACTGACGTTCGCCAATTCAGGCCTAATTCTACACTGGGCATCGAAAATATATTCTGAACACACTCCTAAGTCCCAAATCACCTAACGAAGCTACCCGATCCCTAAAATCCGTATTCCGAGGTCGTTTACCAATAAGTCAACTTCTAGTTGACTTTTTCAACTATAAGGCTACTTTAAGAGACTAAGTGTCTCAATTCTCACCACAACCACTCCGAACCCGAGTCATCCGATTCCAACACATCATAAACAGTATAAACAATGCATGACCAAGCAGAAACAGAGTGCGAATTCTACGGAACAACCGGCCGGATCGTTACATGATTTCTCTTCAATCATGATAAATATTAAGAGAATACTTTTATCGTCTTTGTATCTTTCTTGAATGCAATTACTATGTATACTAATAACATTAATTTTTAGAATTAAAAAAATATTGTATTTATTATAGCGTCAATTGCCAATTTTTAATAATTGAACACTCTTGTATTGAGGCACACGTGCAACGCACGTACACAAAATACTGTTGGGATTTTAAGTAATTAATGATATATTAATGCTTAAAATGGGTGAATGGGAA